>WBNM01026449.1:166439-208481 GCA_013399055.1 Ramphastos sulfuratus
AAAAAAAAAAAAAAAAAAAAGACAGGGGGATGCTGAAGCAGGTCCAGAGGAGGGCAATGAACCTGGTGAAGAGGCTGGAGAACAGGGCTGGTGAGGAGCAGCTGAGGGAGGTGGGGGTGTTCATTCTGGAGAAAGAGGCTGAGGGGAGACCTCAGTCTCTACAACTCCCTGAAAGGAGGTTGGAGAGAGGTGGGGGCTGGTGTCCCAAAGAGCAAGCAATAGGGCAAGAGGAAATGGTCCCAAGTTGTGCTAAGGGAGGTTTAGGTTGGACAAAAGGAACAATTTCTTCCATGAAAGGGTTGGCAAGGCCTGGAATGGGCTTCCCAGGGCAGGGGTTGAATCCCTGGAGAGATTGAAAAGATGTGTAGATGTGATGCTGAGGGACATGGTTTAGCAGCTGGGTTAATGGCTGGACTTGATCTTGAAGGTCTTTTCCAGACTAAATAATTCTATGATTGTTTGGCATGAGACAGTTACTGAAAACTGCAATTCTGAAAAATGCAATTTAGACATTCCCCAACTGAGGTAATGCTATCTGGTTTTAAAACTGCAGCTTGCCTTGGGTTTAAAACACTCACTTTGAAAAGCGACTGAGAAAAAGTCAAGTCTCATTAGAACTACTGGGAGTTATCCCCCCAATTAACTTAGAACCTCTACAGATTTTACTGATTGACAGTTGCTCCAAAATCACAGTACCAGCATGAAGCTACAAATCAAGATGGATTTTGCAAGAATGTTGTCTGTGGGTTTCTAAGTATATTTTAAGAGGATTTCCCCACACACACACTTCTAATCTAAGTAGTACTCCCACCCCCCATTTGTTCACTAAAAACATCACCAAAAGCCTTTAACTCAAACTTAGCAGTGCCACCTTCAGGAAAGCAAAATGAATCAGCATTTAAATAGTTAACTCCCCAGTTACTTTGAAATGGCATTTGGATGGGGTGACTTTCACACTTCATTCAAAATGCACTCACTTGGCACTAGAAAGAGATCTAAAAGTTGGATTTATTTTGAAGGGTTTTGCAAGGCTTGCTAGGTCAGTCCCAAATCACACCCCTGCTGACCTGGCTATCTTGGCCAGCTCCAGAATATAGACTTGGCCTAATTTCAGGGGAACTAAGAGAGACTTGGAAAATTCTCCTCTGGTTGCTAAGGGAATTGTCACTTAAAACTTTGCTTGCTTAGTTCCACTGCCCTTATGAGAGCACTGGAAAAGGGAAGCATTGTTCTGATTTCTATACAATTAAAAAGGAGTTGAGTTGGCAGAGAGGACATAAAAAAATATCAGAGCTGAAGATAATGAGGTATTTGCACTTTTCCAAGGCTCCTGTTATGTGTCTTGAAGGGAAGACAAGTGGGGCACGAAAATTCTCACTTCACTCTCTAACCTTCATGGGGATTGCTGTGCTGCCAACTCCTCTGCTGGCATTCACTCACGAGCTGTTCCCCAGCTTCCTTCCTTCAGCACATCACTGAATGGCCAAGGCTTTGGCAGCTCACTTCTCATATGAAGTCACAGCATGGTGGCAAAAGCCCAGGAGGCTGAGGGAGGCCCCCTTGTTTTTCTGGAGTCTTTTGTTAGCTGAATCTCCTCTTTGGCACACTTGGCCATCCCAGGAGACCCTGGAAAAAAGAAGGCTGCACAGGCAGAGATCTCTCCCCCCAGGTCAATCCATACCTGCAAAATCATTTTTCTGTTCTCTCACTGATTTTTATGTTATGCCATGACATGCACCAACTCTCTTTCATTTCCTTTCAACTTTCTGGCCATGTTTGTTTGTTTATTTGAGTTTTGATTTTTTTTTTCAGTTGATTTCATTGGTGGATTTGATCCATTTCCTCTCTACCATGTCAATGAAAAACCCACCAACCTTTTGTTCAAGCAGACATACCTGTAAGTATCACCTCCTGTGCTAAGAGGCTATGGGTGCCTCATACTTTGATGGCTCAAAGGGTGCCACAGGTTTGAGTTCTTCCCTCCTTGCAGGTTGATTTCTCCAGCAGGCTTTTCAGGCGTGGAAGGAGTAAAGTAGACACCAGAAGGGGTGAAACTGCCTCTGCTCACTCCCAGGTTGCCAGGGTGAAACTTGGTTTATGCCTGTGCTGTTTGCTAGGACACACTGGGGCCAGCTATAGCACATTATTGCAAACACTGATGGATGTTTTCCTCAAGGAAAAGGCAAAGAGAGGCTTTGCAACAGGGACTGGTGACCAAGCAGGAACCACTAAGAAAGAATAATCATCCTCAGTGGATGCTGAGTAAGCCACAGGAGTAGCACAACACAATTCTTGCTCTCAAAGTTATTGTGGTCTGTTAGGCAAAGCCTCAAGGAAAAGATCTTTACTGGGGTAAAACATAATGCATTGTCTGGTTCTTTAAGCTGCATTTCAGCCCTATGGACAGACAGTCCTAACTGAACTCTGCCCCAAATCCATGCAGTTTTGATCACTGGCCCTGTCTTTGTCATCCTCCAACAATTTTCTCATGGTAGCACCACTAAATTTGACTATCTTGGGTGCAGGGTCTCCCTGTAGCTGTTTGTATGTCTAGGGAAGCTGTCAGGTACAAAGCTAATACACCAGTGAATTAAAATGAGCAGTAGGTGGTTTGTTGACAGGATGCTCAGGTTTAAGCTCTGTTGCCTATGAGAACAGGGGCTTCTGTGTGTGGAGCAGCCTAAGAGTTCAGCTGAGAGCAGGGAGCAGCAAGGGCAGGTGTCCCCAGCAGCCTCTCTGACCACTAACAGAGATCCACTGTTGAATTCCAGAGCTTGAATCCCTTCTCACTGCTGAAGGCACAAGATCACACTTTCACATTGTCCATTAAAAGCTGTTTTTTAATGAGATTCTCAAAGCACAAAGGCCAGTGTTATCTGGTTAAAGCAGCAGTAAGATCTGCATTTTTGATAGTCTAAATCAGGCTGCAAGAAGGCATTTCAACAGGCAGGGTTTTTTTAAGTGATTGCTGAGAAGTTGATTTTGGAGAATAAAGTTAGCAGAGTCCTGCCAAAAACATGTGAGGATGCTGCAAGAAGAGTGAGGCTGAGGGAAGAAAACTGTGCCCAAACATTTTCAGAGGTGCCCCTCTAGTGTAGTATGGACTTACTACCACCTTCATCACTCCAGCCCAGGAGAACTACAGCAAAACACTTAAATTCCTTTTAACTTTGGGGGTTCTAAGGCATTATTAGAAGGGATGCTACAGGAGATTAAATATTGATTTCCCTCTCATTTTGTCACAGTGGGATGGAATTTTCCATAGTCTGCAGAAGCTGTTGGAGTTTTAAGCAGCTCCCTGATTTACTGGCTTGCTGCTTGAGGAAACACCACACTTCTACAGAATGGGCTTTAAATGACAAATTCTGTTTGGGAAAGCAGCTAGTACTTATAAATGAAGTTTTCTCTTCAGAAAGAGATTGTATTAGGAACAGAAGCCAGCCATGTAAAATTTCTTTACCAGGGTTTAAGATGCTAAGCTACTGCTGAAGAACACAGACAATTTTGTTGTCCTTCAGTCCCATTCTTCAGACCATCACTTAACTATTGATAGCTCCTGCCAGCACAATATAATAATTTCTTTCTAGCTAACAGGAGGTGAGAAACAGCTGCTGAGCAGTAGATAAGATGACCCTCTATAAATTTCACAGCAGCCACCGAATAGCAATTTTGGCTTATTTATTTCAGCCTAGGTCTTGCCTTTCTTCCACTTGTATGAATAGGAGTGAGAGGAGAAACAGAAATTTGATTCTCAACTAACTGCCAGGGAGTTTTGCAGTCTAGGGCACTGAGTGCCAGATGCCCTTGTCCTGCTGTGAAAAATCATTTCATGACAACAGAAGGCATTTGCTGGTTTTGTGTCATGTCAAAGACGATGCAAAACAACAAACACATTCAGCTCCTTTCAAGGCTTACACTTCTGGAACAGCTGGGAGTCAGGAATATGAGTTTTCTGGTTTTAACTCTTTTTTGTTGAAGGAAATGCTGAACCACACCAAATCTACAGCTCCTGACTTGGAGATAACTGCACCCCCACTATCAGCAGCCAGCTGCTCTCCTGATAATGCACTTGCCCTGTGCCACAACTCTAACAAGATCACTTTCTTTCATTCCCTAATGGAATTATCCCATTCACTCCAGTTTTATCTATCCTTTTCTGATGAGATCACACTCTTTTCTTTCCTCCCAATATACCCTTTCAGTTGTCCTGGTTTGTATTTTCCTCAGCCTCTCTTCCTCTCTCCAAACAGATGAATTTTCATAGTGCTGAGGTCCCACAAAAGAGTGACGTTGACAGAGCAATGAGCATAGCTTAGGTCCAACTCCATAAGCTCTGTATCAAGCACCCAGCCTGAGTTCAGTAACTCCTAAACATGCTGTCACAGTTCAAAGATAAAAGGGAAGTGCTGTGTTCTTGGCAGCCTCCTTCAACAGCTATCAGCTGTTAAATTCAGTATCCAAAACACACTCCCCATTCCTGACCTTCAACTTCCATCCAGTGCACTGAAAGAATTTCTGAAATTCTTTTACTTCCTACTGGGAGGAGAAAAACATCTCCCCAAACTCTGACTGATAATAGGTACTTCCAGACCACAATCCAGTTATCTCTCAGCATTATCATGGTAATCTACTGACCTCCTGGCCTCAGTTGCTGAAAACACCACACTCAGGTGCTATTTTTCTTAATAAAAAAAAAAAAAACAGAAAAAAGAATTCAACCAACAGTTTTGTAGTGTTGCTTACAAAGGCATTATTTCAGTGTGGTTCATCTCAATTAGCACCTCCACCACTCACACAGCAACACTGATACTCTGTAAACACAGCTATTTCTATCTCAGGTTCAACAACTGCTTCTGTTCTACATTTCAGTGACTCCGGAGGGGGGGGGGTTTGGTTGTGACAGTTCCTATTTCAAGTCAAACTTAAGTAAAAGAGACTCAATTTATCATGAAAAAAATGTTCTAAAAGTTTTACCATGCACTAGAATTACCTTTAGTCTGACTCTTGCTCAAGGCACTGCACTGATTATTTAGTAGCAAGGTATTAGAATGCTTGATAGATGTGTTAAAGTCTTCAGTGCAGGAGTTTCTGGGTCAGAGTACTCAGCCAAAGGCTAATAAATCACTTATTGAAAACCAAAGTTATTTTCCTGAGGCCAAAAGAGACTGTTTCTAATGAGTTTTCAGGAAGAGAAGGCTGAGCTCTTACCTCTCCCTTGGCTCAAGCTCAAATTCAGGCTCTGCCTGCTTGAAGCACAGGTCAGGACAGTAGCTCTGGGTCTTTTTGTCTTGTTCTTTTCAAGTAACCAAATCCTCATCATCTGAGGCAAAGCAGCATTCTTGCCCTGGTAACTGTGAAAGGGTTAACACAGAGACAGCTTTGAAGTCTGACTAAATCTGTTATCTCCAAGTACCCTGCAATACCTGCTGAGACAGGAGGAGGCTCAGCTCATCACCATCATTTGTCAGCCCTTCCTGCTTGCTGCATCCGTTCAAGTCTTTTGCCATCATTGTCTGTATTTGTTTCAGAAAGCAGCACTGTGCAATCTCAATTACACAGCAGAAGAGTCTCAAAGCATGATTTTGTACATGATTTAGTGCTACATCAAGAACCTGTGGGATGACAGGAGATAGCTTCTGTTTATCTAAGAGGTAGAAAGATGAGCAATAGATCTTCCTGCCTTTTAAGATTGTATTTGTAACACCAAGCAGTGAATTACACAGTTGTGAGGCTGCAATCTGCACTCACCCTCACCTGCCCCTTCCAAGTACTACACTAACGGTTTAAGAGCTTTTATTTGATTTCAGTTGTGCAGACAGATCTCACTGACTTGGCTTTCCTCAGCTCTACCAGTGGCAAGGGCCAAATAATAACACTGGGTGTGACTTTGATCAGATGTAGACCTCAGTATTGACAGAGTAGCAACAGGAGGTATTAACTGAATGATCCAAGACTCCATTGGCAATTGGTCACTGTAATACTCCCTCATCAATTCTTTTGTGGTGCAGTAGTTCATGCAAGGGGCATGAGGCAGCTGTGAGTATGAAGCCTTAAAGAATTAGACCCCATAACAGCCATCCACTCAGAGGCTGATGAGAGGTTCATCAGCAGATCAACTGACAGGTACAAGCACACACATAACATTCTTCAATTGAAAAAAATCATCAAAATCCAGACAAACACTGGAGGAGGGAGTAAAATAACTCCTTTGGGATTGGTTTTCCCCTCTGTCCCTGACAAACTTCAATGGCCAGGATGCTTCAAAGGAAGCTTCTACTTAAACAGGAAAAAAAAAAAACCAAAACAAAAAACCAAACCAACCAACCTACATTTTTATCTCCTCAAAACAAACATAGAACAAAATGCTTCTGCTTTTCTTTCTAGGTAGACTTTTCCCCAAACAATTTGCTGAATATCAACAACATGAATTTGCAAAGTGTTTTGATCAAACAGAAGCTGCATGTTTAAGAGGTGATGCTTCAGCTGAAAAACATTCATTCTTCTTTACTGCCGGCTACAAAAGTAGATCTGCTTTTACTGCTGCATCTACACAAAACAGCTCATCACTGCAGTTTCAAGAAGCTGCTTTGTTCTGCTAAAGATGACCCCTAGGCTTTTTAAATTCCTAACCAAGTTTTATGCAGCTCCAGATGCTGAGGACACATAGATTTAACACTTTAGTACATATCTATTCCTTAGTCTAACTGCAGTATATTCAGGTTTGGTATAGACCTGAAGACTACTTAACCACATCACCTCCAAGTTCTCAATCCTGTTCATCTGTAGTCTGTTTTGTTTTTTTTTAAATATAATTGAACAGGGCAAACCCACAACAAACCACCCCAAAATGTTGTCATTTTTCATGCCATTTCTGTTATCTTAAGTAAGCAACTTGGTACTTGCTCCACACTGATGCCCTGCCTTCACTTTTCCCCCCCCTGCTTACAGGCCTGCGTAAATGAAGAAGAGTCGGAGGATGGATAAAGCTCACACTCCACCATCAAAGCTACTGCAGGAAACAATCCCCTGTGGCTTGGATCTTTGGCAGAGAAAATGCAGGATGGTGAACTCCATTCCATTGTCTTGTTCCTTGTCCTCTTTTCAAATGCACTGAATGTACATTGAAGAGTGGCCACACGGTTGATTTTTAATTCTCCAAGTGCCCTCATGAACCACTCCTACCATAGGCTGGTGGTAGAGGCCAATAAATGGCACATGCCTGAAGACCTCAGGCAGAACAAGTTCACCAAGAGCCTCTGAAGAGATACAGCTGAAGTTGGAGCTGCTTCCTTGTGCCACGGATCCATAGAGAAGGAAGCACTGTGTAACAAACTGGGACATTTCATATCCTCCATAGTTAGTTCCTTCCCCTTCTCCCCTCCCTTGTTCTGAAGAGAGCCTAAAAATCCCCTAACAAAACTTCATCTCCCCCCTGCCTGTTAGAACTAAGTGGGGGCTATTTACATTTCAGTTATTTAGGCTTTTTTTTAAGTTATAGATGAGAGCTCTTCCCTTTCTCAGCCCACCCTGGATCCCTTCTTCATCCTCTTCTTTAGACATGGCCTTAGCAGTAGGCTTTTGTCCTGGATTTCAGCATTCCATGACCTAACTCCTGTAATGCTGAACAACTAAAGTAGCAGCACAACCACCAAATCTTTACTCAGCATGGAGCTTAGCCCCATTTCAACATGCCAAGCCATTCTCAGAGCAGCTGTAGCTTCCTCTGAGTTTGCCCATCTATATCAAGTTAACACTGGTGTAGCCATAATATACACAGCTGAGACCTGCTGCAGGACACTAGCAAAGACCTTAGCTCTTCATGGACCATAGATAGTTTTGTACCTGCTCTCTTCACCAAGCAGCTGTAATTGTGCTGCAGGCACAAGCCTGGCAACATCCTGATGTAAGGGGGTTTTGTGACAGGATAAATTTGATGGGAGGGAATGGGCTGATGGAAAGAGGGAATAAAAGTGTAATTAAGTTACATAAATGAGCTGCAGCAATTAAACAAAAGCCCCATTATGAACAATGTCAGTTTTGTTAGCTGTGTCTCCCAGCATGTTAAGTGTCAAGTAGAGAAGAGCACTTGTCAGCCATCCCTGGCTGGTACGTTCCAAGTGCTTTTGTAATTCTTCATTGTCTTGCCCAATCTGTTTGAGATTCCTTGGCACTTCTGAGTAAAGCTTTTCAGAAGAGTCAAGCTAGAAACCAATTTGGGGAGGGGAAAGTGAGAGAGAAGAATGAAAAGATTTTTTTTTTAAATTAAGTGCTAAGTCAAAGAGAATGATGCACTTCTCTTTGCCCCATTCCAAAGGGCCCAGGAAGCAAAATCCTATTCTATAAACTTAAAACTATAAAGTACTAAGAGAATGTTCTTTGTGTGACTTCCATTCCAAACACCCACTACAACCTAACAGCTCAAGTCCTGATCAGGAGCAGATGCAAGTAAAAATGTAACATTCTACCTCTCCAACTGACCAAGCCTTGATAGCACATTTACTAATAAAACTGATGAAAACCACTTGCCAAGTGCTCTAAAGAGACTAAGCAACAAGCTATGCCCTTAACAGCCTGCCTCTTGACTTTAATACAGCCTGGTAAAGATCAATTAAATAAATACAAGTGTGATGACCAAGTAGCTTCAGAACTACCACACTGTTATGATGACCTTGACAGCTTAAGTTTCTAGTAGAAGTAAAATAAGTGTTCAGGTAAGCTTGCAAGATTTAGTCTCAGTGTCTGCCATAAATCATCCTTAAAAAAAAAAAAATCTGAGAAAAGACAACGAGCTGCCAAGGTTCATAATCCTAGAACGTAATTGAGTTTTTGTTAGCAGATCTATTCATCCTCCACACTGACAACCCTCCCTCCTGGTCTGCTGGTATCAGGTCACACGGTTCTTTGCAGGTGGGGACTCCCAGTCGGTTCCATCTCCAGAGCGCTCCGAGTAAGGAGCAGCTGAAGATTTTGCTCCCGAGGGTTCCCTTATCTCCATGTTTGGAGTGCCCTCTATTGGGGACAGGCACAACTTGAGAGTCTGCTAGTCAAAACTAGAATGCACCTGGTTCTGAAGGGACATCTTCTGGTAGATAAAACCTGCTTCAACGTGTTAATGAAAAGAAGCCCCACAAATAGCTGGTAGAGGCTTGTAGTCCTGCTGATGCTCAGGGCTAGGTTCCAGCCACTCTGGGATGAACTTGAAGGAAATAAAACTATCCCAACACTGAGCTGGTTTTGTTTTTTCTTCTCAGACCAGTACACCTTATTGCAAGTTTTTGCCATTATTTAGAAACAACACAAAACAAATGATGGTTTGAACCCAGACTCAACACCTAATTCGGTACAGTGCTGCAATTCCATTCCCTATAGAAGCTGCCATCTGGCAAAGACCCACCAATTCCTCCAAGAGTTGGAGAGTCTAAACTGATCAACTAGTAATCAATCCTCTCTTTGCCAAGAGCTGCATTAATATTATCTTCTGCTGAAGGCAAGGATGAAGAGATCTGCCCTCTCATGTGACCCAGAGATAAGCAACATGTTACTCAGGGCTGGAACCAAGCAGAAGCAACTTCAGAGCTACTGTTCCATTCTCCGCAGATGTGTTTAAGAGGCACTAAGAACCACTCAGTTCTGATGCAGAATTATTTCTCACTGACACAGCATCAAGTATTAGGTCCTTGTCTTCCTGTATCCTTACCCCTTCTTTGGCAATTAGGAGTCTGGAGGGCCCACATGCAGTCCCTGTTACATTCCAGAGGAAGCTAATGGAACAGTTGCTTCTCTCACTCAGGCCCATGTAATACACAAGGACAGAAGCTTACGTGATCTACAGCCTGATGCCACTCAAATTTGAGGACACAAATCACATCCCTTCCCCCAGTCAGGAATTTTACTAGAATCAGATATCCATACCTCTGTAAGAGGGGAAAAAAAAATAAATTTTATTTCATGAAAAAAGAACACTTAGTATTTAAAACAACATTCTTTTCCCTTGCAGTTCACAAGCTGTAGTACTGACAAACCTTTTTTTGCTACATCATAGAATGTTCCATTTTAAGTAAGAATCATCAGTTTAGCCAGCAAACAGAAGTCCTAAAAAGGTAAGTCTCCATAGTTATCTTCTAGTAGGGTAGTACCCAACAGCCAGGAAAGAGGTTTTGTAAGAAGCTTCCATGAGATCATCTAATAGCCCTGACCAAAAGCCTTTCACCTTGTCTAGGGAGGTCAGCTGAGAGCAGAGATTGGAGAACAGGACAGGTTTTTCACTTATGTGGATTTGAGTATCAGTGACTAACATTCCATCAGCTTTTGAAAACTCAGAGGGAAAGACAGCCAAGAGCTCAGAAGAAAAAGCTAGATTCTCCTTTCCTCCAATGCATTGCTGCTTAGTCTCCTTATCTCAACAGAACTTTGTATAAGAATACTCATTTTGATTCAGACCCACTGAAGGAAGCCATCAAGCCTGACAGAATCATCTTGAAAATTCCTAAATGAGAGAGAGAAAGAACCAAAGACACTCCACTGAAAACAGCCCTTGATTTCAGCACAGAGCAAGGATTTTTTTGGAGAACAATAATTTAGAGAAAGAATCTATCAAGAAAAGCATCTTCTTGGAGGACAAAAAGAAACTAGTAGAGTTTTTCTGGAGCACTCCTACAGCAAGGGTACAGTAAAGCAGCAACTCTTACTAGAAACACTGTGCATAAAAGGCACATTTAGTAAGGTTTTACACTTGGGCTTGTTCCAGCTATTTACTTATTTTCTTCCTCTGATGCGTTACAAGTGAGTTGTAGAGAGCATCACTCCCTTCAAGCATCTCATGGTTTAGGACATGATGGTTTAAGACATGAAAGTCCTCACACTTCCCTGGATGACAGCTCTGCAGATGGGACACAATCTTAAATTGAGGGCACAGTCTCCACAAGCTACCAGGTGGCCACAAGGAACAAACACAACAGACACATCTCTGTCCATGCACACTTTGCACATCCTTTCCTCTTGCAGGCGTCGGAGCTGTTCTTCTGTGCTCATCCGAGACTCATCTTTACCAAAAAGAGGGGGAGGGAAAAAAGCCCAAACTTAGTTGCATTGTGACTTCTGGAACTGTTACACCACACACTAATTTTGCTCAGAAATTGACTGTCAAGATGGCAAAAGTACCTCTCAGGCAAGTTTTATGTAAGCTGAAAAACTACAGCTGTTCTGGACTCCAGCTTATCTCCAAGATTCAGCATATCTACACATGCTGGGCTCAGCAGGGACAGAGAGCAGCATTTTTTTTTTTTAAGTCAACTACCCTAACAAATCAGCTGTTCTCTGTATAACAAATTTGCTTCACAGTGAAGCTAATTCCTGAATGAGACTCTATGTTTGGTTACCATTCAAATCACCACACATTCCCCTTCATAACAAAAAGATGGATTACAGTGACCACTGAAATCATCACAATAAAAATCATCCCAGTTATGCCTAGGCTACATTTCCCAACCAGTGTAAGCCCACTGTACCTGATTCCTTTAGCTGCACAGATTGTATTTCTTCTCCTGTAATTGATGTTTCAGCCTCTCTCTGAACAGCATCTGTATAACCTGGAAAGAAGATGGTATTAAATCCTACCCCTTCCCTCCCTCTCCAGACACTGCTGTTTTACAAGATGAAATATCCTGGATTTCAGTAGCCTTAAACACCTCTACCCTGCTATTAACTTCACACACTCAGCTTAAAGCTTAAAGTTGAGTGTGGTGCTTTAGTTACTATATGTGTTAACCTCCCCACCAAGACACATCCACATCACATTGTCTCCTCTGCAAAGCTGGTTTATCTATCAGCTGCTCATTGCTGCTCCTGTGCTACTATTTAACCACCCTTTCAGGTTTGTGGAATTCCCCTCCACCTTAACTAAAGAGATGGCAGACTGATACATAGAGAATAACTTTGAAAAGCAGGCTTGCTACCCAAAGCAGTCTGTGTGGATCTGCATCTTCCAGTAAATGTCACAAAACAGATAAGACAGACACAGATAAGTTGAGGAGAACACACATGATGCAAGCAGACAGGAAATATGGCTGTTTCTGATCAAGCCACTGATATGCTTTTAGCTAGCTTGGCATACTCCATTCCAGAAGCCTTGCTTCAGTTGCCTTTGTCTGCATCACATGTGAATGTGTGCACAAACCTCCACACCATGCAGCTGTCTGTTACTGCAGGTCTGAAGGCAGTAGGAGAGGATATCTATACCACAGGTTACTGGAGGCCAATTCAGTTACTGACACCCCAGTAAACAGCTCCTTTAGGTTTCTTTAAAGCAGAAACTCATTCTTCAGCCTCTCAAAGAAAGGCAGGCTTGAGAACAGCACCAATTCCCATCTAGAGAAACAGAAGCAGGCCCACAAGAGTCACCAGTGCTCAAGATGAAGTGAATAAGAGGTTAACCATTCACCAAGAACATGGGTGAGTCAGGCCTACCTCTGCTTCCCTCTGCATTGCTGATCTCTTCCTCTAGTTGAAGCAGATCAGAAATCAGTTCAGATTGAGAGAGGTGTCGAGTCCCAGTCAGCAAGTATTTGTCAGCCATCAGGTTAAACACCAACGTGGGCTCAAAGCCTAACTCCAGGACATTCTGCACTATGTTAAACTCATCCTGAGGAAACTCCTGCAATTCCCAGTCCCTTGGAGGATCTGCAAAGCAGTGAGCAGATACTTCACCAAAAATGTGGAACTCCCTGAAGCTGTCGCATATAAAATGGCATTGATATATTCCAGAACATTCCTCAAGCTATCAACATAACATAAAAACTAAGAGACTGATTGTGTGGTTTATTCTATTGTATCATTGAATTAAGTCTTCCAAGTTTGGCCTCAATCCAGAATCCTTATCTTTTTTCTACATCCCAGAACAGAAGTCTCAAAACTCCTTTAATGAAGATCAAGTGGAACATCCCAATTGAAGTCTCTCCTACCTCATAATCTAGCTCAACCATTTACCAGTGAAGACAGAAGTGGGAAATTCAGCTGGCAGCCTTTTCAAAGGTTCCAGGCTTTCTTAAACTCATTCTGTTGGATAGGCTCTTCAAGAGAGCAAAAAGAATCAGTTTTCCACAGCTATGGGAGCCAAATTTTAACTACTTAGCCTTCCAGGACCTGAAGGGGGCCTACAGGAAGGCTGGGGAGGGACTATTGACAAGGTCTTGTAATGACAGGACAAGGGGTAATGGGTTTGAACTGGCAGAGGGGAGATTGAAACTGGATGTTAGGAGGAAGTTCCTTTCCAGTGAGGGTGGTGAGACACTGGCACAGGTTGCCCAGGGAGGTTGTGGCTGCTCCCTCTCTGGAGGTGTTCAAGGCCAGGCTGGAGGAGGCCTTGAGTGACCTGTACTAGCGGGAGGTGTCCCTGCCTATGGCAGAGGGTTGGAACTAGATGATCCTTGAGGTCCCTTCCAACCTTACCATTCTATGATTCTTAACTTAAGTTCCCAGGAACCACAGGTGAATGAGAATATATCACCAGGATCCCTACTTCAGTGAATAAGTAGGGCCTGTAGCTGAAGTTTAAAATGCTGTAGTGTGAAAGACTCCAGACAGACAATGAAAAGCATGGACAGGTCAAAGGAAGGTTATAACTCCAGGCTGGCTAAACATCTCTGGTCTCAGAGTCTCGAAAGAGCAAACAATTTTACTACTTATGCTAGAGACTATTTCCTGCAAATAAAGTGCAATAGCTTCTAGAATATCAAAACACACAAACATCTGCAGAAGAGTAGCTGGAGTAGGGTACAAGCCATTGAAGAGAAGACAAAACCTCAATGATGGCACTAACCTTGGGAAGCAGAGGAGTCATGTTCAGTCTGATCCCAGGGACCTCTCTGAAAACATCCCAAGAGAGTCAGAAAAAAGCAGCATGTGTTCAGAACTCCCTGTATCTACCACCAGCCACCCCCCCAACTTCACACAAAGTAGTGACTCACCGGAGATAGAAGGGTACTGGAAAAGGAATCCTGAACACTGTTCACATATTCACTTCCTCTTGCCTGCAACAAAAACTCACACCTACAAACAGAAAGATTCATAGATACATTAGTACAGGATCTCTCAGGTGAAAGCAGTAGCAGTTTGAAGCTTAGAAGCAAGTGGTAATATGGGGTTAACAAATTCATTACAGGAGGAGCGTCATGGTCTTCTCCACCCTCTCCTCCCCCTGTCTTTTTGCATGAAGAGCAACAGCAAGAGGCTCACCATCCCCCCCACCCCCACCTTGGTTCAACCTTCATGCTTGGCCCAAGGTGAGCTCAGTTAAAACATCCTTCAGAACAGATCACAGAAGATGTGATAACAAAATAATTTTGGTTGGGAAAGACCTTTAAGATCAAGACCAACCACTACTTGACTACCAAGTGTGTTGCTAAGCCATGAAGACTAATTCACAGCTAAACACAAGAACTGCTATGGAAAACTGAAGTCTGCAATCTTTCTTTTTGTACCTCAGAGTAGCAGAAACCCAAGCTGTTCTCTGATGGCAAAAAAAGTGATGAAGCTAGTAAGAGTCTGGAAGCAGTACTTGTTGCTAGTATGTCTCTCAAACAGGGGTAATTCTATCTTAAGAGAATAAATCAGTGTGGAATGCATGGAATATCTTTCATCTTGTTACAAAGGATGTCTGTCAACAAAGACTGACTTACTCTGGATACCATTTGGCATGCTCCCTCCAAGGATCATCTCCAAAAGACCAGCTCCTCACACCTCCATCACAGTGAAAACATCTCACTACATCACCTTGCCCTGAGAAAGACATAAAGAGATTATTTGACATCTGAGACACTATGCTCTACTAGAGCCAGAGAAGAATGTGGGGAGAGAATCAGCACAAAACACAGGCAACTAGACAAGCACATGACAACTGACCAGTGCTGTGCAAGTTGTATAGGGGCAGGAAATCTGATGAGAGTTTGAACTCCAAGCTGCAGCTGGGTGAGATGATTCCAGAGCTGTGTCACAAGCTAACAAACAGCACATGTGAGCACCATAGCTCCTATGTAAGCACACACCTAGCCCTTCTTCCCTGCATTTAGAGTAATTAGTTATACCTATAAACACTGTTTTCTGCCATAACGAGCAGCAGATGATGTACTCAGCTTCTGTCTCCCAGGTGTAACAACCTGTCACAACATGGTCCCACACCACTCATCTGTTAGTTACTGTGCTACTCTCAATAGAAAACACAGAGGAAAAAAGCCTAATAGTTAAGATCTGCCTACAAACACCCTGCCCTAAAGGCAAAAAAATCACGTCAGTAAAGGCTGCCAGTGAGTTTGGGTCACAGACAAGATCCTCCAACTGCTTTTCTGTTACAGAAGTGTTGGATTAACTCAGTTCCAGAGTTCTCCTCCTCAAGAGAGCACAAGAAAGCACCATGTCAGACTGCTGCTGCCTAATGAGTCCCCAAAGCCTCTGTGCTGGGCTCTCAAACAGCTGCTCTGCAAGTAATCAATCAAATCCAACACAAACCACAGAAGTTTTTAGCTGCAGACACAGCTTTATAGTTTATTCTGTGTTCCAGGCCATGCTGGTCTTTCATGTGCTTTAGAAATTACCACAAAGAGCAAAGCAGCAGAGAGGTTTAACGCACCTATAAGCGTCTTCCACATAGGCATGCATGTTGTTCAGCCCATGCTGCTGTGCTCCAAGCAGCCAGGTACAGGTTCTTAGTATTAGCTGCATTTATGTCAAGATCTAAGTTATAGATTTGAGTGAAAGTCTGGTAGAAGTAAAGACAAACTAACCAAGTAACCAAATACTTCCTCCAAATCAAGCAATAAAAAACATACAGATTTTCCTATATGCATGTCATTCACCATGTTGCATTTCAGATACTTCCAGCCATCCAATTTAAGGCTGTTGTTTTCCATGCTCACCTTTATCAATATATAACACTTAAGTGGAGAAAGGAGCAATTCAACACTTCAGCAATGGGAGTGTGAGGGGTTCAGGATGTGCAGGTTTGTTTCTGGCAAGGGAGTTTTAGTTTAAGAACCCTGCATATCACTTCCAAACCTGTTTGATGTGCAGGCACAAAACAAATAGGTTCCTTCATACTGGAAGCGTGACTCCTTCCATATAAATCACTATATTATTAGCTTCCAAAAACCAGAAGCACTGCCCCAATAGCTGTAAACAAACATTAATGCACTACATCTCCTGACTGGTCAATCCAAGGGTGAGAACTTCAAATCCATTACCTAACCAGCAAAGCCTTCAAGGGGAAACAATCATACTTCAGGCTGAGAGAGCTGGGGTTGTTCAGCCCAGACAAGAGAAGGCTCCAGGGAGACCTTGGAGCAGCCATCCAGTATTTAAGGCAGGCTACAGGAAAGTGACATGTTAAAAATGTGTGCGGTGACAGGACAAGGGGTAATAGTTTCAAACTGGAAAAAGGAGGACTTAAATTACACAGTAAGAAGAGCTTCTTCCCTGTGAGGATGGTGAGGCACTGGAACAGGTTGCCCAGAGAATTTGTGGAGGTGCCAAGTCTGGAAATGTTCATAGCCAGGTTGGATGGAGCCTTGATCAACCTGTTCTGTGTCCCAACCTCCCTGCCACAGGCAGGAACTAGAGGATCTTTAAGGTCCTTTCCAACCTAAACTATTCTATTATTCTATGACCTTATGGTGAATTGCATGCATAAGAAACACTCTGAGGACAACAGGCAGTATCTTTTTCATTTCTGTATTACAAATCTAGGGTCCTTGCAGTGACAGCCAAATAAGTTATTTTTGAGAAGAAAAGGCTTGAGTGCAAGACAGAGCTTACACAAAACACAGCATGCCAAGCAAGTGCTTCCAACCCTTTTAGAAATGCAAGTAATAAATAGGCTCACTAGAGCTCAAAGTGTACACTTTCCTGGTAGTAAAACACCTGTTTAAATCATGTCACTTCTCCACTCCTGCTGCTAAGGGAACAGACTCAACTAGTGGACTCCCCAGTGCCCAAACTGGAGTTAACATCAGAACAAATCCAGCACAAACAGCAAGTGAAACGGCACAGACTGAAGGATGGATGTGGTTTCCACCTACACTACTCATTTGCAAGCACTAAAAACAGAGATACCTTCAAAAGGTGTGAGTTAAACATTTGCCTAGAATACCTACCTGTGTAATAGAATCCTGCTCTAGCCAGTTGCTCAGGAGGCATGTCAGTATATTGTGGCCAGTTGTGAAATGTTGATAGTCTCATCTCCTCTGTTGCCATCTCTGGGTATTCTGGTTCATTGGGTAGAGCTGTCTCTTCACTGCCTAGCCCCTGCGAAAGGCTGAAGAACTGCCCATCCACAGTGTCAGAGATTTCCTGAAGTGGAAGCATCTCTTGGTTTCCAACATCCTCACCACAAATGAATTTACAAGAAGGGAAAAACTTCAGGTGCTCTGCTATTGGGCAGCTACCACGTGCCCAGTCCTTCAGGACACCACCACAGCAGAAACACTGCACATCATCTCTCGGACCCACAAAGAAAAAGCCAGCCTTGACCAAATCTCGTGGAGATACAGGTGAGGTGTCTGGCCATTGCTGAAATGTCCTCAGCCTTCTTGCTTCACTCCTCATGCTGGATTCAAAGAGCTGGCTGTAAGCAGCCCCAACCTCAATCTCTTCTGCTGATAGCATGTCCCCCATGTTCTCGTTCTGAAAGAGAGGGTGAGATAACCCAGAGCAGTCAGCTGGATCCCTGCTGGTATTTGTTCATCATCCCCATGCACATTCTAGAAACCTCCTGCTCTTGACAAAGCTGAGCTCATTTCCAGACTGCAGCCCAATCAGGGATCTGGTGTTTGTGTACTTTGCTGAGTCCTCACTAGCATCTGAAGGGAAGAGACCAGAAGTTTCCAAGTCCCTCTACCAAACTACAGAAGGGATGCCTGCAGGAACAGCCAGTTCAGGGGGGGAGGAGAGATCCTCTGCAGCCTCCCTCACTGAGCCAATCTAGCTTCCAGCAGCTGTGTAGTAAATTCCCAGTCATTTTTCATAATTTCTGAGCTAGTATTAAAGATACTGACATACCTTTTTACTTCTAAAGGCAAATTTTAAAAGTTATGCCATAGAGAACAGTCACACTCAAACAAGTAACTTCTCAATGTTTGTTTCACAGAATCAGAATTTTCATTACTTAATTCTAATAAACAGTTAATAAAGAGAACTAGCTTTAGGAAAGCAAGCTACTCCAAGACACAGTCTAAAGATAATTGCATTCAGGTTCTATAGGGAGGTATCCTTAAATCAAGGAGAAGGCACCTCCTGCCTGTGCTAGTTAATAGAGTAAGTGAAATGAAATAAATGGAGTCCCCAGTTATCCAACCCTCATCTTGCTAGAGGTAACAGCCCTTCCTCGTGCTGCTAAGCTAAATGGCAACTCAGCTGCTGCTTCTGATACTTTCTATATGGCTGGCACATAGACTTTCAAAAGATCATACAGTTACACAGCTGAGAATCAGGATCAATTTAACCAACCACTCTGAAAGAACTCTTGGAAGTCACTACACCAAATGCTGGGTGCAATCAAATGCATTCTAAGTGCCCTGAAAATCTTCCTCACCTGACCCAACAAGTCAATATATACCACAAAAGGTCAACTATCCACTAGTTATCAGAGCTAAGCATTCTAAGCACACAGGCCCAAAACATCAGACAGCCAAACAGTAAATTAGAAAAATCATTATATACCTACTCAAGCTTACAAAGAGGTGGCTGTACAGCTGATACACCACATTGTTCAGAGCTAACTACTGCAGCACGCTCTTGAATAGGCACACTGTAAAAAACAATCAATTTGAGACCACCAGAACAGCAGCTACTCTACAGTAAACACAGTTAAGAGGCACTCAGGCCAGGAGCATCTCTCAAGTACTCTTAGTTAAGGGCAGCAGTATATTTAGAAGGAGAAAAAACAAAACAAAACAAAATCCCAAACAAAACAAACACCACAACTTTCAGGGTGTCTTAGTTGCAAGATCAGTAGCCAGAGATAACAAATGCTTTCTTAATGGACATTGCATATTTACAGAGATTTTAAAAGCAAGCTTGCTCAAGCACAGGCCTCTTATGGTTAAAGGCACCAAGGAAGAGAAGGCCAAATAGCAATTGGAATTTTTTTCTACTATCATAACCACAGAAATGAGATTTGAAGGAAAAGGCAACTCTGGAAGTTTTAGAGTTGTGCTTTAATTCATACAGTAGCTATTCAAGAACTGTGTTGCTGGTGCAAAGAAAAGTCCAGACAGAAAGAAAACAAGAAGTAGCTCCTGCCACCCAATAGACTGCAAGCAAAGCAAACTTGGGAGCACACAGGTTTTCAGCCTGAAGAACACATTTTGCTCTCAGGACACAGAAGAGCAACAAAACTTGCTTGTTGGCCGCAGCAGCACCACATCAGTGTTGCTCTCTCCTTGAGCGCTAACAAAACCAAAGTTATTATTTTTAAGCTACAAAAAACAACTTTCAACCCAGAAGGGGACCACATTATCTCAACCTATTTCCACTTAAGAAGTACACAACAAAGCAAACCTCACAGCAAAACACAAGGAGAAAGAAAAAGGTTTCCACCCAAAAGCTTAACAATATATCAAGCTGGTTTTAAAGAAGATGTGCAGGTATACAAATACATTTATCTTAATTATGATAAATCCCTGCCTGGTTTACTTGCATTAAAGACATGTATGTGCTCTGCAGATGATGCATTAACCTGACTAACACAGCTCTCCAAGCCAAACTGATATTTTAAATAGCTACACCACCACAAGCCCATCTTCTCCCACTGTTGTCTTCTTAAGACCTACCTAGGAACAAAATTCCAAGGCAACATCAACAATTTGCTACAATTAGTAAAATAAAGACTAAGAGATAAACTTACCTGCTAAAAATAAATAAAACCTACTCCCAAGCCCACAAGTTTCAAGCTGCCCTGTGTGCTTCCAGCCACTTCAGAACTCACTCTCAACAAAGCCAAAACTCTTTCAAGGTGAAAGTAACCCCAGATGCCACAGGGACCACTTATACTGTTTCATTTCCCCCAGCTGGCTGGGTTTGTGCTGAAATTCTCCACTGGCCACACGTCACATTTCCCTTTAACAAACAGGTGCTAGCAGGGAAGGGTCTGCTGAACCATCTTGCTGTGCCTCAGTATTAACAGCACTTCTCTGTTTTAGAGCTTGCTCTCACACATGTTTTGCACCTTACAATATTTAAGGGAATGTGCTACAAAATTAACAGGTAGATACCAACAAGCATTTACTCAGGGCAGCTGGCATAGGCATCATTGCCTTTGCTTTGGGAATAAATGCTTTTTTACACTGTCATATCTTCACAATTTGCATTCTTTCAATTCCTTTGCCATCCTGTGGTCACAATTCAGAATGAAGGATTTTAAAACTAGCTTTGAAAGTTGCAAGTGCTTGGAAACAAAGATGTGCACATCTTATTCTCAGCCATGTCCTTGATAACTCCAAAGCTCTCCGTGTTAACATAAGAACTTGGGTGGTTTCTGTTGTGAAAAATGATAAATTAGGATTTTTCTCTTAAGAAAGTCCTTTTCTTACAGTCCAGCCTATACAAACATTTCAATTAAAAGAGCAACATGGAAATGTTTTAATTAAATGGGTGTTACTGAAA
This sequence comes from Ramphastos sulfuratus, assembly GCA_013399055.1. NCBI lineage: Eukaryota > Metazoa > Chordata > Aves > Piciformes > Ramphastidae > Ramphastos > Ramphastos sulfuratus. The sequence continues at coordinate 187,089 of WBNM01026449.1, forward strand.
ATCCCTGAGCAGCAGAGGGCAGTGCCTATATACAAAATTTCCTGCACCAAGCTGATGTGGTTCTTGGGTTTTTGTCCATGATGACTTTCTCTGTAATTGCACATTATCTTCTGCTCCATAGATCTTCTCCTTTAGAAGACTGTATTGATTTTTGAGGAATGTAGCCTAAAAATATAATAGAATTAAGAAAATCCCTTCTACAACAGCTGTTTGGGGACTTTGCTAATGGGTTGTGGTGGCAATAATGATCGATAGGACAGGATGAGGGAGTTGGGGTTGTTCAAATTGGAAAAGAGAAGGCTCTAGGGAAACCTTCTTGTGGTCTTTCAGTACTTAAAGGGGCTGATAAGCTGGGGACAGACCTTTTAGCAGAGCCTGTTGTGGCAGGATGAGGGGTGATGGTTTTAAACAAAAAAGAGGAGGGATTTAGACTAGATAGAAGGAATAAATTGTTTATAATGGGTGGTGAGACACTGGAGGAGGTTGCCTGGAGAAGTTGTGGAGGCTCCAAGCCTTTAAGTGTTCAAAGTCAGGTTGGATGGGGCCTTGAGCAACCTGGTCTAGCAGGAGGTGTTCCTGTCCATGGCAGGGAGATTGGAACTAGGTATCTTCCAACAAAATAAACATTCTATGGTTTCCTGATTCCTTCTTATGCTGGTATGTACAAGCCTCACATTTGGGCTCCATTCCCTCTGCCTAGCAGAAGGCACAGGAACAGATGTGTAGCCTCACCTAAACTAGGTGGCATTGTTGTTCCAAACTGTTCACAAGCACAACTAACCAACCACTCCTCAGAACCATTCTGTCAGCTTGTGCCTCCTGTAAATTTCACCACTCAGCCATTAAAGGATTTATCAGGCATTGCTATGACTCTAATGGACCTCATCCTGCTTTCTAATAGGTGCAAAATCAGCCATCAAGAAACACAGAACATCTGATTTTACAACTCAGCTTCAGTTTAGAAGGTGATTTTTATTGCAGAGATGCATCTGGCTACCTGAGTGTTGCTTGGGTGACAGGCAGGAAGCTCTGTTCTTGAGCTATCCACACTTGCAATCATCTGGTTTTCTCCATACAAATAGACTTAAAATAGTTTGCTATGTCCCTGTATGAAGAATGAAGATGGGAAGTGGAAGAAAGACATCAGACCTACCTGAAGGACACTGCAAAGAGTGGAAGTGACAATGGTTATTCCACTAAATAAGCAAAGATAGACTGACTCTAGAATTGAACAGAAACTACATGACAGCAGCAAGATAGAGTTGTCAAGGGTGAAGATCAAGAGAGACTCAGCAAAGTCCTTGAGTCAGTCATTGCTCAGTTGAGCTCCTTGCCACAGCTTTTTGGTGAAGTTGTCTTGCACACAACAGCATGTGTGAGGATGATATCAGATGATCTCTCTTCACAGGCCACACTCTTTGCATATGATTTCCCTTCTCATGTTTTCACAAACAAGGTGTCAGTGACAGGAAGAACAGATACTATTTCTGTGTGCTTTTATTTTTCACCCTAAAATGATGGAAATTTACATTGGATATGTGACTTGGTTCCATTCCACATGGATGTGGCATCTAAGACAGAGGTGATTCCAGCCCCCATGATCATAGCATAGAGGGCTGCAGAAAACGCCTGTAAATTCTAAATGAAAAAGGTATTCTGTAGTTTACACATGAACTACATTCATGATATTTCAGAGATTTCAGAGTGTTATCAAAGGAAGAAAAAGATATTTCTAACTTTTTGTTGTACTAGAAGCCCATGCCACCATATTTCTCTCAATGAAGCCACCTGTGTTACCTTTTAGGTTACAGTTACACTCCAAGAACATCCTGACTTGATGTAATTCTGAATGTTGCCTCAACTGTGTAATTCTATTTAAACTTCTGTCTTACTGGGTTTGTTTCTAGAAGACTGTACGTCTAAAGAGATAGAGGAGATCACTATTAGTTACCAGGAAGAAGCAATAACTCACATTTTCCTAATGCAAAATAATAATAAACAATTGAAAGATGAACTGAGCCATACGTCCCCGAATCCCAGCACGATGGGGGATGAAAGGAACCTCCACCTAGTCCAGCCCCCTTACAAAAGTAGGGGCACGCACAGCAGCTTGCTCAGGATCACAACGTCCAGGTGGGTTTGGAATCTCTCCAAAGAAGGAGACTCCACAACTTCTCTGGACAGCCTACTCCAGGGCTCTAGCACCCTCACATCAAAGAAGTTTCTCCTCATGTTCAGATGGACCCTCCTGTCTTCCAGTTTGTGCCCACTGCCCCTTGCCCTGTCGCTGGGCACCACTAAGAAGAGTCTGGCCCCATCCTCTTGCCCTCTACCCTTTAGTTCTTGCTGAGCATTGACAAGATCCCCTCTCAAACTGCCCTCCAGAGCCTCAGGTCTCTCAGCCTTTCCTCCTCACAGAGATGCTCCAGTCTCTTCAGCACCTTTGTAGCTACTGCTGGATTGTCCAGTAGTTCCTTGTCCCTCTTGAACTAGGGAGCCTATATGCCTGGTATGTCCTGTCTTTGGCAAAGTTAACAGGTATAGCCTAATAGCTGTAGCCCCCTGTACTTTGGGATGCCAAAGCAAATACAGTTCTAACATCCTGCCCACATACGCTCATGTTGAGGATGATTCACAGTCACACAGTTTCTATATCAAGACTTAGTGAACATACATAATCACATGGACTTCAGAGCAGTGCCCATCACCCAGGCATCCAGGACAAGCCTTTTCCTTCTAGACAGATGTTTCACGCTCTAGTCATGCTGCTCACTTTTTTTCCTTTATTGAAGCACTGCTCTTTAGACAGCCTTTCCAGCTCATTCAGGGACTCTCAAGAGCACAGACTTACTTTGTCCATAGCTATATTGCAAGGCAAACAGAACTAAGATAAAACATGTCAATCTTTACTTACTAAGCCAAAAAAAAAAGAACTCAAAGACTCTCCTGATGTTTTTTCTCAAGTATGGTCTTATTCATAGATTCACAGAATAGTCTGGGTTGGAACAGACCTTAAAGATCATGTAGTTCCAATGCCTCTGCCATAGACAGGGACACCTTCCACTAGACCAAGTTGCTCAAGACCTTATCAAACCTGGCCTTGTAACACCTCCATGGAGGGGACATCCACAACCTCCCTGGGCAACCTGTGCCAGTGTCTCCTCACCCTCACTGGAAAGAATTTCTTCCTAACCGCCAGTCTAAATCTCCCCTCTTCCAGCTCAAAGCTATTGCTCCTTGTTCTATCATTACAAGCCCTTGTAAAAATTTCCTCCCCACCTCTCCTGTAGCCCCTTTCAGGTACTGGAAGGCTGCCCTAAGGTCTCCCCAGATCCTTCTCTTCTTCCAGCTGAACAGCTCAGCTCTCCCAGCGTGTCCCCAGGCTCTCCAGCCCTCTGATCATCTTTGTGACCTCCTCTGGACCCTCTTCAAGAGATTCATATTCTTCTTGTGATGGGGGCCCTCATCTCTAGAAACTGTAAATCGTGGATATTTGTTTCAAGAAACCTACACAAGAAGTATGTTGAAAGCCAGAAGAAATATACCAAGCTGTATCTCTGCAATTAAAATCTGTATTTCTGGCCAATTTAAGGAACATGACTTCCATTCTCCAAACAGATGTCAGACACCTATGTAACGTGTTAAAGGATTAGCTCAGTGACACATTGCCAATCAATGAAAATTCTTTGTTACAAATCCTTTTACTGCACCAGTTTCCAAAGTCAAATGGAAATAGTATTCCACAAATCTCATTTAGTTGCTGGCATCTGATAGCAGTGCTGTTTAGAAGTACTGCAATGATATTTTCTTTTGTTCTGTCTTCAAACTCTCCCTAGTCCTCCACACTCTAACCAGGCACTGAGGTGAACTCTCATTTAGTCTAAGTCAGAACAACAGTAATGCCTCTGAGTGTTACCATAATACAATGTTGATTTCTGTTTGATTGGTCATCAAAACTCAAATTTGAGGCAACCTATCACAGAAGTTTCTCTATTAGAATCAGTATATACACAATAAACTGCAGGACCTCGAGGAAGGCAGGAATTGCAATTTAGTCCTGTGCTGCCCCCACAAACTTCACCTTTATCAGAAGATTTTAAGTAGGACTTAAGTACTAGTAAGAAGTAGGAGTTCTGATCGTATTTCACCATTTGGGAAAAAAAAACCAACACATCACACTCAAAGATCTCCCCCACAAGGCACAAGAAACAGAAATGTAATTGATGTAGAACTCAAATACTAGAAATTAAAAGGTCTTTGCTTTGATCTGATGTCTTAACACATTTCTCCCTTCTCCCTTCTCCCCTTCCTAAGAGTTAGAGACTTTGAAAAGGACTGAAGCTCAGGTGGCTTATTCAACACTGCTTCAGATCTCACAGGTCTTTTCTGACCTGATTCTATTTCCTCGCTTTGCCCGGAAGGGTGCATGGGAAAGTGACAAGTCTCTCTGAAAACTACTTTTTTACCTCTTGCCCCTCCTGAAATCAACAGAACCGATGTCAAACGGGACAAGATTTCGCTCAGATGCTGCAGAACAGCACCTAGAAAAGTAAAATGTGTCAATCTGGTAAGAAAACCTCGACACGAGCGCAGGGGCCCCCAGCGGCCGGGCTGCTGGGAACTCTCTACTCGTTCCGCAGCTCCCGCAGGCCTCAAGGCAGTACCTGCGCCGGCTGTGGGGTGGTGTGAAGGGGCCACGCGTGAGCCAGCATGGCCGAGCGCGGGAGGAGAAAAGGTTCGTGTACAGCGTGGCGGAGGCAGGATGAGGATAGCGGAAAGTGAAGGGGCCAGAGCGCAGGGAAAGGGGCCGGGCGGCGCGCGACTCCCGCTCGCCCGCCCGCGCACGCGCGACACGGTCCGCCGTGCTCCGCGCGCCTTCCTCCCCCTCCCCGCCTGCGCTTTCCCGGCGTGCCCCGTGCGCTCTCGGCGTTGACGTCACCGCAGCCCGGCGCCCGCCGCCATTGGAGTTAGAGGCTCCGGCTCCATCCCTTGCTGCGGCCCGACGGCGGCGGGCAAGGCCCGGGCGATTCGGCCCGGGGGTATGTGAAGAGACGGGGCCGGCAGGGTGAAGCGAGCTGCGGGACCGGTGTCGGTCTGCTGTCCCCTGGGCTTCCTTTCCTACCCTGAGGAGACGCCGAGCGGCGGCGCGCACGCCAGCAGCCCCATTCCCTTCCCCTCGGCCCTGGCCCCTTCCCCTCCCCGGCCGCCGCCTGAGGGGAGAGGCGCCGCCGCCGCCCCTCCGCCAGGCCTCGGAGCTCCGCGCAGCGCCGAGCGGGCCCTGCCTTTTCCCCCCGGCCCTCTCTGCTGAACCACGGCGGCCCTGTACATGAATTATGTCTGCCACAAGCGTTGACCCTCAGGTAAGCGGCGAAGCGAAGCGCGGGGCCTGCCTCCTCCCCAGCCGGGGGCGGGGGGTTTCCTTTGCAGGCCCGTAACTGTGTTTGGCCCGCGAGAGGCTTTTTCTCCTCCCTCTTGGCTTCTTTAGAGATAAGCGTTTCTCGTTAAGTTCCCCCGTGGGCACTGCACGTTCCTACTGCCTTTCGAGAGCTGTGGCCATTTCTAAGGAAGGCCAAGGCTTAACGATAAGTAAAACATACTCCTCAGACACAGTTTAAGCAAGCCTTGGTGTGATGTTAGCCGTTTTTGTAAGTCTTTTAGCCATCCTTAAAAGCTGTGTGTTTTGCAGTAGCATTATAAGCTTTTTCCTAGAATTAACTTCATTTCCTCTCTTTTCTTTTTCGCTGTCTTCCGTCACTCAATCATGTACCGTGGCTTCTCAAGAGACCGAAAGGACAGGATAATAAAGGTGAGGATCATGCCGGGATCTGGTCGGTTAAATCGTTACTGAAACAGATGAGTTGCACAGGCACCTGTGAGTGAGCAGAAATGTGGTGTTCCTAGTCCCTGTGGATAACGTGGAAGAAGGAAAGTTGTCCTTTGTATCAAAAATTACATAAACTTACTCATCCAAGCTCGCTTGCATCCTACTTAAAGCTACAGTTTACAGTGGGAAGGGCTATGTGTTAGTGGTAAACATAATAATGCCTTCAGTTCCTTAAACTAAAGCAGATTTCTGCATGAAGTCATCAGGGTATACCTATTCAATATTTATTTTTCCATACTTTCTCATAGTCTCTTCCTGCTGTATGAATACATTACTGGGCTGCTGTTGACTGATATATGTACTAGGTGTTGTATATAAGCTTACACAATCATTTAAGGAATTTAAAATAAAAGAAATTCTGATAAGTCTCTATCATAACTCCTCTGCTTCATTTGAGATTGATTTTAATAACAAGTTGAGAGAATACCTTGATTATTACTGGGTTGCTAATGAGTGTGTAACTGTTTAGGTTTGCAAACTAACAATATTCAACTCATAAATGCTTTTAAATAAATCTTAACCTGCCTTAAAGATCCACCTCCTTCTACTTACAGAAAGTTTGACAGTATTTCTTGTGTTTGTAAATGCTCTTTTTTCCCATCCACTCTCCCTGGCAAACTTTGCAGCAATACTCTGGTAAATTGCATCTGTGAAATTACCAAACTTGTCTGTTAAACATTTGATTTGCTGTAGTGTTGTTTTTGATTTTTCGTTAGCTGTTCTGTGAAACAGGTAAATAAAGCAGCTGTCACTTAATGCATTTGACCCTCTTTTTTTTAAATTTGAAGCAAAGGAAATAATTTCAAGTGCAGTGCCCTAAGGACAGTTTTAATTTGGTCTATCTTTCAGTAATGGCTTTTGAATGCTTTTCACACCTGAATTTATGCTTAAGTAGCCCTTTGCTTGTGATAAATATCACTGTTTTACACATGAGAAAATAGAGACTTAAATTCTGCTGAAAAATATCCGAATATCAAGGCACTTAGTAGCTATTAATTTCATAGTTAAACATGACCTCATCTAATCTTATTTTAACCAACTTAATTTAAACAGCAAGTAACAGATGCTGAGAGAACTGTGAATTAGTTCTGAGAGTTCTCATTATGGACCAGAACAATAGATGTTGTTTCCCAATATTTTTTTCCACTAAATTCTTGTCAATAATTAGTTTGGGGTTTTTTTTGTTCAGAATTAATTCACAGGAGTTGTCTTTTCACTCCTGACTGTAGAATGTATTTAATGTTTAATTTTTCTGACATTTAATAGCAGTGCATAAAATAATGCAAAGAGTAACCATTTGCAGGGAAAAATGTTATCCCATGGTCTTGAACTGAGTCTTCATGCTGTGAAGAAGGAATAAAACATCAAAGGGTGGGATTCTTTGCTGAAGTGCTTTTAAGCAGTGTTACAATATGTCACCTTCTTCTTCCAGTACAAAATGGTTCGTTACACCAGAAGGATACAGTTCATGACAACGATTTTGAACCTTACCTTTCTGGGCAGTCAAATCAGGTTAGTGTATTTTTAACTTCGGCTTGGTTTGTTTGTTTTTTTTTTTTTTTTTCTTCCCCCTCTTCGGCATGCTGTTGGCACTTAATTCATGGGATTATGTCGAGGGAGCAAATTCCTTAAATAGAAATGGAAAAAGAAATGACTGGCATATTGTGTTACTTGCTAATACAACCAGCATTTGTGCTCACAAAGCTAAGATTACTCTGCATATCCGGATGGCCACAAGTGAAAATGAAGTTAATGCTCCAACTAGTGTCTGCTGATTGCTCCTCCAATTGCAGGTTATTGAGAGGGCTGGGCTGTGACAGACTATTTGATCTCAGGGTTCTTTGATGGAGGAATTGCATGTGGGAGTTAGAAGGTTCTGCTTTTGGCCTACTGATTTGTGTAATTCTAGAAATTAGCACAGTTGAATTTTGGTTTTGATGCTTTCTAGGCAGCTTATGGAGTTGTCCCACTTGATTTTTCCACTTCAGCAAATATTTTTGTTCTTTCCTGACCTCCGAAGTGTCTAATGAATTAAAGATAGGTTATTTTAAGACACTAATGTAAACTCTTCAGTAGAATCCAGTTCATTCTAACATATATCAAATCAATATCCATGACTTCAAGCTATTTTCAATGATAATGGTATTTAAGTAATTTTTGACTTAACATTCAGATCTTTAAAGTGAACAAAACACATAGAAACTCAAGATACAAACTCTTTCACAAATACAGAGTGCCATTTCAGAAAGAGACCTGCTGAGGTACATGATTATTTCTTGACAGAAAGGTTAATTGTTATGTTTAAAAAGGGCAATTTAGAATTCAGCCTGAAGCTGCTAGATGCCACTGTTAATATTGGTGACATCACTGAGCTTGCTTGCAAAAGGAAATTATTCTACATGCTATAAAAAACCTCACCATATAATGTGCTGTTCTGCTTCGTTTATGGTTACTGATTTAAAGTTGAACACCAGAGCAACCAGTATCAACTCATGTGCTCTGTGTTGGTTGACTTCAGGGTGTGTTAAACATAATCGTTAGGGCAGATGGATGGAACTTTGACAAGCTTGTTTTGGATCATGGCTTCAGGAAGGGTGCAAACTTCAGTGCAATACAGATATACTTGAGCTTGATTCCATCCTGGAAAGTTATCTAGCACTGTAGAAGTCAGGATAAGTGCTAAATAACACAAACTTAACCTCTTCACTGTGTAAGTTCCAACTCCCTGGCCAAGCTTTAAACTTCATCTGCAGCATAGATGTGTCCTGCAGACTTGAGTGAATATAATTAAGGGGAAACATTCCCTCTTCTCTGCAATTCATGTCCTGTAGCAGATAGAAAAGCAGGAAACTTGGGGGAAAACAAAAGATGATTTCCTTTTATAATGCCAAATTAGTTTTGAAAGGAATGGGGCTTTGAAGGTTCCTCTAATGGTTTGAAATTCTATTTTACCACATTTTTAGGCGATTCTTAATGATTTAAACTCAAAATACTCTTTTCTAATGTGTAAGAAACTGAACATGGAAAAAACACAGACCAAATTACCACTTCATATGGAAAAAACGCAGACCTAACTATTACAGTTCAATTCTAAGAAATTTGTCTAAGTGGTCAACAGACCAAATTATTGTATTTAAATAGAAAAATTGCTGTGACTATTACAATTTCCATAATTCTAATGAAGTTTTCTCACATGAAAGTGCAACAGAGTTATTTATGCTATGATGAGAAATTGGCATGCTACAAGAAACAATTGTGTAGGTTGTCTTACAGTTTTAACTGGAAAGTGACAGTGGCATTAATTAGGACTGTGAGATTTTGTACTGGAAACAACCATGTTTCTGAACAAAGCCTCATTATGCACTTACTCAGTCAGATTGATTCAGCCCTTGAAAATGACTGTAAAATGCAAGTGACTTTAAAAAAACATGAGAAACAAACTGGATATTTTAGAAAATCCTTAAGAAATGAAAAAAAAATTTCAGAAATTAAAAGCCCAGCTGACACAACAATGTATTTGACATAAAAAATCAAATGTAGATTGACAACATTATGTTAATTTCTTCTTTAAAAAACACAAATTAGTTTTTTAGAATTAGTGTTGAGCATGTTGTACAACCAAGTAAAATGTAATTGTCTTCCTTCTTTCTGTTTCTAGGTAGTGGCTCCTTTTTTTTCCCATAAGGGTTTTAGTATCCAAGTCAGATTTGAGCTGTGATAGTTTTTCATTATAAAGCACTTTTATGTACAAAGGGAGTTAAGTGGAGTATTGGTGTACAAAGTTACTCTCAAAGCAAGAAGGGCATCCCCCATGTCACTTCATCCACAAACAAAATCATGGAATGGTTTGGCTCCAAAGGGACTTTACAGAGCATCTAGTTAAAACTCCTTTGTTATGGGCAGGGACATTTCCAACCTGGCTTTCAAGACTTCCGTGCTTGGATCTTCCACAACTACTCTGAGCAATCTGTTTCAGTCCCTCACCGCCCTCACAGGGAAGAATCTCTTTGTAGTGTGTAATCTAAACCTAGCTTCATCCATTTGAAGCCATTACCTCATGCCCTGTTGCTCCATGCCTTTGTAAAAGTGTCTATCCAGCTCTTCTGTAGGACCCCTTGGAATACTGCAAGACTGCTCTAAGGTCTCCCTGGAGCCTTCCCTTCAGGCTAAACAAACCCAACTCTTCAAGCTTTCAAAAGAGTATTCATGAGTTCCAGGGAATTACTAGCAAGCACCATGCCTCAGGAGAAAGGAGGATTCCCTTCCTCATTAGCAGAATGCTTGGGTTGGCTTGTTCTTGGTTTATTTTTTTTCCCAATGATAATAATAATAAAAAAAAAAGAAACTATAAAGGGGGCAGAAAGATCAAGGTTGAGTTTGTTGAAGTCAGTGTTTTGCTGTTGTAGTGAAGGGCTTCAGTCAGGGTTTCTTTTACATGCTGGCACAAAGCCAGTCAAAATGGATGGAATGTTTTGTGAAGATGTTTGCTGAAAATTTCCTTTCGTCTTCTTAGAAACCTTCTGGAAACTTTGCAGGCTGTGTGATGGGAGGTGACAGCCTCAGGAATCATCCAGAATCCCTTAGCAGAAAGATTTTGGGGCAAAACACCTGCTTTGACTAAGCTTACAGGATCACAGAATCATTCAGCTTATTCTTTCTGATCTTAGTAAATTCTAGATCTGTAGAATGTATGAACGTAAATAGTTCTTAAGAGATTCTTATGTTTGCTTTTAATCTCTGTTTGTTTTTACATTTTCCTTATTGCTTCAAGATAAAATTCATAGTAATCTTGAAGTCAAGTCACTCAGAAAAATGACATTTTTGTATGTTGATTATTTTAGGTTGGTAGTCTTAGAAAATTAGTGCATTTTGGAGGCTTTTCTCATAGGAAGGTGGGTTGTGCACCTCTCATTGGTGGTAGAATTTGCACCTAAATCAAGGCAGCAGAAACAGTGACTGAGATTTTCTTTCAAATCAACAGCATGGGAGTCAGGCTTTCTAAATCTCAGAAGTGGTTACAGAACTGTATGTGAGTCTTGGAGGCTTTTTATGGGATCATTCTATGTGTGGAAGGGAAGGATATTGAATTACTCTGACTGTGGAGTTGCACAAAAGGGAGTCATTGAAAAATGAGCAGTAAAACTCATTCTATCAGTTGTGTATTGTGCTTATCTTCAGCAAGGAGTATTTGTGTTTTGGTGGGTTTGGGGTTTTTTGTTTGGTTTGTTGTGTGGGATTTTTTAATATAATTTTTTTGAATGAGCTAAGAAATAATTGATTTTTTTGAAAGATGACTGAAGTTCCAGTGCAATTTTGCAGATGCATTCTTTTTTTCAAGTTTGAAATCTTGCAGCTTAAAAGAAATCTTGGTTCCTCTTCTTAAAATATTTTTTCTCCATGAGTAAGGAAAAGGGAGCTGCTGTTTGACTCATTAACAGGAGATGCTGACCTTCTTCCCCCTCGCTGGTAATTACAGTTGGAGTGTTGCTTTGAAAGGTCTCCAATAAATATGTTTCAAGTTTATTTAAAGAGGAATAAAACCTATTTTAGAATATCTTGCTTGTTCTTTTGCTTTGTTGAAGATGAGAACATATAGAATGCTGCAAAACAAGGGGTCAGCAGAAGATTAAGAGTGGAATGAATGGCTTCTTAGCTTGAGCTAAGGAGAAAAAGATGGAATTTGAGGGGAATCCGCTGGTTTGTTGTTTCATAGATTAGAAAAGGTGGCCTGTGTGGCCTGTGACTATCAGAAAAAGTCTTGTACACTTGTAACTTTACTAGTGAGGGAGGAAGAGACCTTTTCAAAAGGCTGAGTAGGGTCTTTTTCAGTTTAAATGGTACAGAGCACATAATATTTCCATACACTAGTCTCCAGTACACTGTCACCTTCAGCTTATAGTTGTTGGGGCTGCTTACACCGAACTTGGGTGCTGCTTAATGATCTCTCTGAGCTCCTGTCTGTGTTAGTAGTTTTTGCATGTTTTACCACTTGAGGTATGTTTTGCCCCTCAGAAATATTCCAGTATGAGAACTGTAATTGTATTTGCTGTTGCATGTTTTGTCATATTAATTTCATCTAAAACTTCTCCCATATAGTGATATAAAAATGTTTCTTAGCTCTATGAGACACAAATTATATTGTTATATAAATTCCTTGTAATATTTTTGGCTATTGGTAGATGAAATAATTTTAAAATCAGTCAATAAACACCCATAGTAATATTAGTGAGTTTATGTGGTTTTAAAATCTCAAATGCTAACCACATTGTGAGCCACTAGTGCTGGAGTATGTTTGAAATGCTCAGATCCTGCAGTTTAGCCCTGCATCTTGGAGTGAGAACTAAGATCTGTGATTAGAACATAGATTACCTTCTTTTTCATCACCAAATAGAGGAGGAGAGGAGTGGTGGGGTTATTTATAAATGAAGGGGAGTTTAAATATAAAGTTCCTTTATTTTGTTTTTTTTTTGTCTTTAACAGAACAGTAGCTATCCATCAATGACTGATCCCTATCTGTCCAGTTATTATCCACCATCTATTGGGTTCCCCTATTCTCTCAGTGAAGCACCGTGGTCTACAGGAGGAGATCCTCCTATCCCATATCTCACCACCTACGGACAACTCAGTAATGGAGATCATCATTTTATGCACGATGCTGTTTTTGGACAGCCTGGGGGTCTGGGAAATAACATCTACCAGCACCGGTTTAACTTCTTCCCTGAAAATCCTGCCTTCTCAGCTTGGGGAACAAGCGGATCCCAAGGACAGCAGACTCAAAGTTCAGCCTATGGGAGCAGTTACAGCTACCCACCTAGTTCACTGGGTGGCACCATCGTGGATGGACAAACAGGATTTCATAATGATACGTTAAATAAAGCTCCTGGAATGAACAGTATTGAACAGGGAATGGTTGGACTCAAGATTGGTGGAGACGTTACAACTTCAGCAGTGAAAACAGTAGGGTCTGTTGTCAACAGTGCTGGGATGACAGGTGCCCTCTCTGGTAACGGTGGATCTAATGTAAACTTGCCAGTGTCTAAACCAACCTCCTGGGCTGCTATAGCTAGCAAGCCTGCAAAACCACAGCCTAAAATGAAATCAAAAACTGGACCTGTAATTGGGGGAGCATTGCCTCCTCCACCTATAAAGCATAATATGGACATAGGGACTTGGGACAATAAGGGTCCTGTGACAAAAGTTCCTGCCCCCCAACAGATACCTTCTCCTCAGTCTGTTCCACAGCCACAACAACAAATTGTTCAGCCTGTTCCAACTCAGCCTCCTCCATTGACTCAGCCTCAGTATCAGACCCCTCAGCAGGCACCCCAAAACCGCTGGGTAGCTCCTCGCAACAGGAATGCAGCTTTTGGCCAAAGCGGAGGAACTGGTAATGACAGCAGCTCAGCTGGCAGCACCCAGCCTAACCCTCTTCCAAGTGGCGAGTCCCATCCTGTCCTTGAAAAACTGAAAGCTGCTCACAGCTATAACCCTAAAGATTTTGAATGGAACCTTAAAAATGGACGTGTGTTCATAATCAAGAGCTATTCCGAGGATGATATTCATCGTTCCATTAAGTATTCTATTTGGTGTAGTACAGAACACGGCAACAAACGCCTGGACAGTGCTTTTCGGTCCATGAATAGCAAGGGTCCAGTCTACTTGCTGTTCAGTGTCAATGGCAGTGGACACTTCTGTGGAGTAGCAGAGATGAAATCACCTGTGGACTATGGCACCAGTGCAGGTGTCTGGTCTCAGGACAAGTGGAAGGGGAAATTTGATGTCAAGTGGATCTTTGTGAAGGATGTGCCCAACAACCAGCTCCGACACATCAGGCTGGAGAACAATGACAACAAACCCGTTACAAACTCCCGTGACACACAGGAGGTGCCCTTAGAAAAAGCAAAACAAGTGCTTAAAATTATTGCTACTTACAAGCACACGACCTCCATCTTTGATGACTTTTCTCATTATGAAAAGCGCCAGGAAGAGGAGGAGGTGGTGCGGAAGGTAAACTTGTTAAAAAATTTATTTTATACACAGATATGGGGAAAATGAAATGTGGAGGCTGCTGTGGTGGAGAAAATGTAAGTAGGAGTTTGAAATGTTTTTTAATACATCACAGCTTGACGGTTTTATGTGTGTTTAACAACACAGAAAACAAACAGGCTTATTTATGTGTGACAGTTTACTAGATAATGAAAACAGAAAGGTGAAGGACTTGTCCATTTTTGGGGGAGTTTGATTTATTTTTTTAATCTTAAAATGATTAATGAACTAGGGAATGGTTTCTGTTTCAAAACTGGCTTCTACCAGTGATTGCCATCTAAGTTTTTTGCCCTAAATATAGAATGTTTAAACACTATTTGACTGGAACTGGGTTATCAAAATTGATACCTATATTAGCATTTGAAATTTCTACATCACCTTGAAGAGCAGAAAGCTTGATCGTGTCCAGTAGATCTCTTTGGAAAAGAAAGAGTTGCATAAAATTGCTGGAATTGTGCCAGGAGGATGCATTTCTGCTGCTGGCTTATTTGAGTGAATACAAGTTTTCCAGTTCCCAAGTCTAATCTGTGTACTAAATCTTGAAAATAAGTTCTGAGCCAAGATGTAGTAAGAGAGATTTGGACAATAGCTAAAGATGTAGTAAGAGATTTGGGTGGTAACTGGGAAAATGTAGTAAAAACTTTTATATGTTTTCATGGCTCTTAAGTCTGCCCTAAGAGATACCTCTCCCTGTCTGTCCCATGATCTGTTCCAGGAATGCCTTTCTCTAATCAGGAAGTCTTGAAGTAATGGACTGACAAACTACTAGGCGTTGGGATGCGTAATTACTAGCTAATTAGCACTTCAAGTTGCTTGATGTTGATAATGTTTGATAGACTTCTTTGTGTAGCATTTCCAATCAAGCATTTATTGACAGGCCAGTTTAATGCAGCTCACATTTGCTTCAAATTGGTTTTGAAGCAAAGACTTTATGCATGTTCCTGAAGCTTAAATTGAAGTTGCTGTTTTAAAGGTTTTATTGCCATTTAAAAGTGCAGGTAAAATTGCTTTAGACTCTCTTGACAGAATGTACCCTTAAATTATGAGAGGAAAGGAGGTCAGTGTCTGAAGAACTTCTTAGCTCAGCTTTTCCTAGCTGTAACTTACGATGTGTGCAGCATGGCTCAGCACAGCAGGGAAGGAGAGCTTCACATCTGAAGTGTTTCTCTTGTACTCCCTGTGGGGTTCCACAAGCCAAAACCTAAAAGCTTTCACTTCAACACTTTATTCCTTCAGCAGACAATTAGCAGTTCAATATTTAATGCGACTCGTATCTTGAGAGGTGATTCCTTATGGAGATAGAGTAAGTCCTGAGTTCCATTGCCAAGCATTTGCAGTGCATGCAGGGATCATTCCTTGGTTTTGTGGGTTTTTGGTTTTTTGGGTTTTTTTTTTTAAGTGCTGAGTCTCTCTGTGATTTGCTTCCAGGTCTGGAGGGGAGAATGTGAGTGTTTAAAGAGTGAGTGCTGGGAAAGTGATGGGAGATCTCGTCTGCAGCAGTTAACTTACTGGCCTGATGAACACCTAATAGCTGCTTACTAAACACTGAACTTCTTTGCTTTGTGGTAGCACGGAGGCCTGATACCAAATACAGGGCTGATCCTGCTTTGAGTTGTTTTACTACACACAGCTGTTCCCCACTTTCAGCTCAGGTGCTGATAGACAATTTTTGCCCAGCTCACTGTTTTGTAACCACATCAGTTTTTTTTAAATAATACTTCTTTTATTTTTTTTTTCCCCTGCTTAATCTAAAACTGAGAGTCTGGTTTATGTGACACATTCTGAAAATGAGCTCTGAAGTCTGATCTAAGATTTCTTCGATTGCTCTGAATAGCTCAAAAGGGAACAATATACAAACAGTTGGAGGCAGGTAATAGTGCTAGAGAGGTGAAGCAGATCAGCAGTGAGGAATGAAGACTAAATGAATTTTAGAAGTGCAGCTGATTGCTTGGAGTTTCTTTGCAGGATATGCACACACTTGAACTGTTGAGAAGTTTGCGCTGTGGAAGTTGGAGCCTTCCTGTTACACCGAGTTAACCTTCTTCCTATCAGAGTGTTTTTTTAAGACATTTACTGCCATTTAAGTTACCTTACAACCTAACTGACATTTTTAGGTGGTTGATTGTGTTTGTATCATCTTAACTGGTTGTCAAGTGGCTGGGTTTTATTCATTATACTCTATTTAGCACTAAAATTACTTGTGGAAGTTTTGTCTTTCTGTTTTGCCACTGTTGTAGATTGGAAAAGGGCTAGAATTTTTTAAAGTCTCCTCATGGTCAGCTCAAATGTTTTAACTTCAGATACACACAAATATTTAGTAGGGAAGAATACTTTTGTGTCATCTGTGCGCTGCATCCACTAGCACTTCAGCTTCTCTTGAGCTGGTTACAGTTTATTCCCAGCCCATGTGTCCTTAGCTGACATGTGCAGAGGAAGCTCCAGTGTGCGCTCTGAGTTCAACTGACCCAGGAACCTCTGTTAACACCAGATCATCAAATGAGGATTTGGCAGGTTTAATGCTGGATGAAATTCATTAAAGTGCCAAAGATTTATCAGTGCTGCCAGCATTGCTTAAGGACTGTGTCATCATCTAGAATTGAGAGAAGATTTGTTCATGCTGGAATGTAAGTCCAGCTTTTGATTTGCCACAGTAATAAACTCAGCTCAGTCTGGTGACCCAGAACCTGGGAAAGGAGTGATAAAAGGCTGTTGGTTTCTGGAATGAAATAGCAAGAAAGTGAGTGGCATGAAATCTCTCCAGACCGTCCTTCCAGTGTTACTGAGTTTCCAGGGGGACTGCAGTGTCCACAAGGAGAGAAACTTGAGTGACAAAAGGTCAGGCTCTTGGAAGCTAAAAATGTTGCAACATGTAAAAGAGTTCTTAAAAAAGAAAATGCAGTATAATGTGACAATATTATTAGCATTCCCTAGAAACATGCAGGAGTCGTCGTTACAAAGTTGTCTTCTAAAGTTTTAAAACTTGCAAAGAAAACATACTTGTTGCAGATTTTTGTTTTTTATTTGCGTCTCATGATAGGACAGACAGGCTGAGCTGCTGCAGTAGGTTGCATTCAAAGGTCTGTATTTGACCAGATGGTCACAGTGACAGTGCTGGACTGCTGAGCTGCCACCTCTGATCTGTGTCAAGGTGCTGAAGTATTCCAAGTTCTACACCTTGACTTTGTGCTGGAACAAGTGCAGTTATACCTCAGAAAGCTCTCAAAAATCACCAATCTTCCCATTTCTCTTTTTGGGTGGTTAAACATCGCAAAATGTTAGCTAGTGCATGGCAACACTTAGAAATACTCCCTTCCTACCTGGCACTGTGTGGGTATTTATTCCCTTGCAGTATGCTTTCTGTGAACACATTCATAGATGCAGAACATTTTAGGCAGGAGAACTGTCATTGTCCTTCCACCAAACCAATTAAAACCATTTCTGTTTTAAAATTAATACCAATTGGTTTTCCTGCTTTGAAGATAGCTTTATATTTTTGTGTTGGAAGATGAATGCTTCCATTCCACTGATCTTAACAAATGAAGTTCAGAAGGAAGGTTGATAGCTACTTCAGACTGAGATGAAGGGAGCAGAAGTTTGTCTCCAAAATGGAAGCTTCTGCAGGGTTTATGAAAACTCATGTTCCCTGTGCCTGAGGACTAGATGTAATTAATGCCGTGAAGGAGAAGTGTGCAGCTGGAAGTTCCCTGTGAGATACTAGAGAGTTCTCCTGCAGAAGAAACTATGAAGGCTCAGGATGGATCTTCAGCACCAAAATGAGCAAAGCACTGTTAGTTTCATGCAGAGCTGCTTGTTCTTGCTTGCAGTAATGCTAAGAGTATAAAGAGGAGAATTTGATTAGAGCTGAAAAGCAACCGTGCTCAGGAGCACAAAGAGCTGTTCCATTGGTTTCTTCCCCATCAGTTTATGTGATTTCAGATGCTTTTTTAAAAGCAAGATTCAGATCAGTCCCCAAGAGAAAAAGCAAGCAGCAAGGTAAGAGGAACTGCTTAGTAATTTACTCAGTAAATGGTGCTATTTACTGAATTATAAAGCCTGAGATGAGTGCATGACCAGACTTTTAGATACCAGCATAAAGTCTCAGTTGCTGGCCTGTCTTCTAGTTGTGTGGAATTAAGCCATGAGAATGGAAAACTTTTTTTTAAGGGAAGTGGAATTATGAGGGGCAGTGGATAACCCCATAGAAAACTAAAACTAACATGTAAAGTGGCAGAGGGAAAGAACAGACTGATGAGCTTGGTAGGACAGTGAGGCAGAGCAAAGGGGATTTGCCACCTTAGAAATGGAAGTATGTGAAATGATTAGTTTTTAGAAAGTCTGAAAATGGGGTTGATACAATTCAATTCTAGATTCTTTTAACCACCTTTTGTCTGAAATGGCAGGCAGCCAAAATTTCTTCTCATTAAGAACATATAATACCTAATATATTCTGATACTCTGCCACTAAAAAATTACTTTCATTGACAGTTCCTCATAAGCCAGCAGTTAAAAGCTGTGAGGAATACAATTTTTTTTTTTTTTTTTAAAGCAAATTGTGTCCCTTTACATGGTCTATTAGGTTGATCTGGTAAAAATTTATCTGTCTCTTACTTCTAAGTCACAGATTGCAAATTTATACCAGAGTTTGTTGACTTGGTTTTATTATGAAAATTGGAATATTAATGTTGTTCTGCCTGGAGGCAAAAATCAATATATTCCATTTTAAAAGTCTCATTTAATTTTATGCTGTGACCAACTGAAGCAGCAAGTACAGTCTGTTATGTTTCTTGTATATTTGCAGATACACTTTGCACCACAACAGAAACAACTCTTGAGTTTTACATGGATTCCACAAAAGTGAAATCTGAAGGTGTTAGTCTAGGAGTTGACTGTTGTTTACACTTAGCCTGTTCACAATCTCCTTGCTTGAAATAGGATTTGGTGCCATATTGATGCATTTCAGTACAATACACAACGTCTTTACCTTCCAGCTTTGCTCTCTGCAGTCTGGGATGAAATGGGAAACAGCAAAGGCTGAACTCTTTCAGTCTGTGTAGGAAAAATACACTGACCTAAAGATACAGCAGCTTATTTCAGTCAGCTTGTCCTGCCCTCTCCTGTGTGTTCTGCATCTTAGGGTGCTGGTGAAACACTGATAACGTCCCCCTTTTTTGTTACTGTGTTACTCATCTTTTAAGCCCTATGCAGAGGTTCTGCTCTAAATGGAAGCAGAGGCATGACTTTGCTGCGGGAGAGCACAGATTAGCTCAGTGAAAGAGCAGTTGAGGGATGCCTGCAGGTGTCTCTTAGTCTGTGTGTCCAATATCTGTTCTTAGCAGAGACTTTAGAGACCCTACTGTCTTCTGTACTAGATAGCCTTCAGAAATTCTGGGGTCATGCAGCCTGGTTGTGCTCTTTTTTATCAGACTGTGCAGAATCACAGAACTTTTCTTGCACCTGATGATGTTGGGTTTTTTGTTTTGTTTTTTTTTTTTTACCCCTTGACTTGTCAAATATTTCACAGCCTTCCAGAACAGTTGAACAGATGGGAAGGATTCGGAACAAAATTTCTAGAGAGCTCGAGTCCCTGCTTTTAGTGAATGTGGATAAACTCCAAAGTCACAGAATCCTAGAATGGTTTGGGTGAGAAGGGATCTTAAAGATCACCTAGTTCTAACCTCCCTACAATGAACAGGATCATCTTCCACTAGACCAGAATATTTTAAAATTTTGCCAATTCTGTGGAGTTTACCAATGCATCTCCTTTGCATGGAGTTCACCGTAGTGTGAACTCCAGTCCTATGGTGTTAGCCAGTCTCAGAATCATTAAAGTTGGAAAAAAACTTTTAAGATGATCAATCAAGTCCAACTGTAAAACCTACCACCTCCTTCCTGTGGAGTTTGCCAATCTACCATACCCTCCCTGCCCCTGCACTGGTCATGCTCCTGATGCAGCAGCTGAAAGTATCCAGAAATCGGAGTATTGCAGACCCTTTTTCTGTCTAGGAATGCTGCTGGTTCCCTCCTTCCCTTGCTGTGACCATCTGCTGTCAGTGTGAAGTTACTGCGCAGCTCTTCCAGTGGAAGCTGCACTAAAGGTCTCAAATCCTTGAACTTGTCAGGTGTATCCACTATAGTTACAAAACACAGGAATGAACTTTTAACCAAGGGTACATGGGGTCACTTTTTAGTCCTGTTATGCTACTTCACATCTACTTTTTTACTTGCTCGTTTGACTAAAGGAGTTTAAAATATTTTTAACTTGTAACTTTTTTTTTTCTCGTTGCAGGAACGTCAGAATCGAAACAAACAATAAGAATACTCATACCCAGTTTGATAGATATACTAGAACTCATATTAAATTCGACTCTGAGAAACAAAATTGAAAGTCTGCTGGTGCTGTATACTGGCATCAGGACAGACTAAAGCTTTCAGCTCCAATATATCTTCTCGTGCAGGGGAAATTAAGTTGTTGCATCTTTAAGTACATTGTAGTTTATTTTCGCCCAAGTGGATCTGCATTAATTTGTATCTTTTTTTTCTATGTACAATTTTGTAGAAACCATTAATAAAAGTGTGTCTGGTTTTATTTTTTTTTTTAAGTTGGTAAACAGTTGTATTAACCTAATGTGGAACTATACATGAGCATACTAAAGTGTCAGTGCTTCCCAAAGGCTTTATTTTGGCACAAATTTGTGTTCCTAGCCAGATACAGAGATTATGGAGAACACATCACAAATCATGCTTTATCCTCCTCTCTCTCAACCTGTTTTTTTTTGTTTTGTTTTTTTTTAACCCTTCCAGGCAAAAGCCAGAAATTGATTTATTTAAACTCCAAACATTGATTNAAGCGAAAAATTATTTTTTTTAAACTCCAAATTTTTTTTTTTTTTTTTTTTTTTTTTTTAAAATAAAAAATACTTGTTTTTCTTTTTTTATTTGAAAAACCAACTTTTGAAATACTGCACTTTGGAATTTTGGAAATTAGACCCCTAATTTTGATCCCTTTGTGCAGCTGCCTTTTTTTTGTTTTTTTTTCTGGCCTCTTGATTTATCTGTATGATCACACTTTGAAAAACTGCTGATGCGCCATGTTGAGGTGTGGGTTGGTTTTGTATTTTTTTTCTTTCCTGTCTAGTAGAAAAATCAAATTGTCAGTGAAATTGTTTCTCTGGAAAAAAAAAAAGATAGAAAAAAAAATAAAAGAGGAATCTTTTTCCCTTCCATATTCTGTTGAGCAGTGCTTCAGTGTGCATCTGTTACCCTACATGTCCTGCTGAGGGTGAGCAAGGTGCTTTCCTCTCAGCCAGAATTCTGCTTTATGGTTTTTGTAGCTTAATGAAATAAACTATGTGATGCTATCAACATTGCAGGGGGGGTTCTTTTCTTTTTTTCTTTTTTTTTTTTTTTTTTTTTTGGATGAATGTTTTTAAACCTTTTTTTGTTTTCGGGTGTTTTTTGTTATT
>WBNM01026449.1:208607-225682 GCA_013399055.1 Ramphastos sulfuratus
TTTTCTTTTTTTCTTTTTTTTTTTTTTTTTTTCTTGTTGGATGAATGTGTTTAAACCTGTTTCAGCTTTCAGGTGTTATTAGTTAATTGCAGATCATCTTTAATCCTTCCCTTCATTATTCCCACTCCCCAAATCCTAATGCCATTTTTTTTTTTTTTAATACCAATAATGCTGAGCTTTAATGTAGGAACTAATAGTACGGATAATATGATGGATTATGCCTCAGATGTTTAAAATTGACAGTGTGTATGTCTAATTTTTTTTTTTGCTGTTGGATGAGTCAAAAAAAGAAAAACCAAACAAAAATAACAAACAACCAACGACCTGTTTTAAGAAACTGAAATTTGCTGTCATGTTTTTGTGGAGTGAGGGGACCGTCGGAGAACCTGTCACCAACTGGAGTTCCAATTAAGCATGGAAATGGTGCTCATGTCCGCTGCTCTAGCACACTGAATCTGCACGTGTTTATTGTAGAGGATCTTTTACTATATTAGGAAACCAGTATCTTGGGAATACTATTTACTCCAAAAGGACCTCCAATTTAAATAAAGTTTAATCTGTATCATTTAGACTTGTATTTAGAACGTATAACTCTTGTCTCTGAACTGTTACTGCCTGTAAGGGGTAATGGACAGCATCAGATTAACTTTTTCCTCTAGGAGAATACAAGCCTTAATAAACAATACATATTTAGCAAGTTTGATGTCATTTTCCTTTTTTCCCTGCCCCTGCTTTCAGTTGTCTTCCTTTGTGGTAGTCACTCTTTTTACCAGCTTGTGAACTGAATCTGAGAAGCGTTTTAATGAGTAACTTGGATGCTTGCTGTTAGCACACCAGATTGCAGAAGGGTTTTGCAGGACTCTTTGAGCTACTTTGATCGTTGCCATTGTTCCTCAGAGAAAATACCTGCATGTGGCTGTCACTTGAAGTTTCCTTTCTTCGTGTATGGCAGAGAAGCTGAAGAAAGAATTGGAAGTTGTCTTGTGCCTGTGGGAGGTAGTAGTGCAGATCTGGGTCACTAGGATGAGGAAAGAACTTCTCAAGGAGGAGTCATAGAATCACGGAATGGTTTGGATTGGAAGAGACCTTACAGATCGTCTAGTTCCAACTCCCACTTCTGTGGGCAGTCACTTCCCACCTGACCAGATTGCTCATGGCCACATATAATCTTGGCTTTGAATGCTTCCAGGGCTGGAGCTGCCACAGTTTCACTGGGCAACCTGTTCAGTGCTTCACTGCCCTCTTGGGGAAAAACATCTTCCTAGTATCCAATCTGAATCCAGCTTCTTCCAGTTTGAAGCTCTGAACAGTTTCATTTACAGCAGTTTCCCAGCTTTAACTTTAGTAATTTGACTTCATATCTTTTTTTAATTGACTTTTTTGAAGCAATGCTGCATTTTGTAAACATGGTGCCAGCTATTAAAAGCACCTGCTCTTAGTTTCAGTTGCTACATCAGGACACTTGCAACTGGTGATTTTAGAGCCAAAAAGAACTCTGCTCCATCTGGACCCTGAGGAGAAAAGTTAATTACACAAGTTGTATTCGCTTCTTTAGATCTAGGGAACAAAACACAAGTATCTTTGCTTGGATCTATCTATAGACTTCAGGTAAATACAGTCAAAAAAAACCTGAACCCAAAAAAGCCCAACAACACTATGAAAAGAAAAAGGGAAGAAACAACAGAACCATATGAGAGTCTTTAACTGAAACCAGTCTGACTGTGGTGTTAAGAAAAGTTTATGGTGTGTTTCAACCTTCTGGTTTTGTGGGTAGCAGAAAAAGGGTTGTAATAGCTCCAGCATGCTGAGGTTTTTTGCAGTACTGAGTTAAGTGGGGTGGAAATTTCACAGTGGGTAAAATCACTTTCTTTGTGAGTATGTTGAATGTTGAAATCAGTGAAGTCCTGGCTGCTGTTCGTTGTAATTTTCAGTAATCTCCCATTTCAGCTTAAAGGGACATCTCACTTTTATTTTGCTACGTTCAAGTTACACAGTGAGTGGGAAGACACATCCTGCCAGTGCCTGTTGTAGAATAACTTCATGCCACTAGTCTTGCTTATTTATTTAATCCAAATAAGAATGCTAAAAGAATTCGCCTGTGTGTTTTGGGAATTTGTGCTGAAGTTCAGTTCTTAAATGAGTTGCTTTTGTTTGGTGTTTTCAGAATGTGTGTGTGACAGTATCCCTGCTGCCTGCTGTTCTGAACCCTATTCTAACTGGTAGCACCAAATGCTGATTACAGAGTTAAGTGAAATTATTCCTCTATTCTGTTACTGAGTGGTGATGACAGCACATGGTACTGCTTTGAAGCTCTGAGCATCACATCATTAGAGGGAAAAAAACTTCATTCATTTGCAGGTAGTCACAGTAAAAGCAATAGCAGTGAATACTTAATCTGTAAGGAGATTGTTGCTGTAAAGATAGTTTTAAGTGATTTGAGCTTGTGGAGAAAATGATCAAAGTTAAATCTACACAGCTGTGAGGGGAGAAACAGGCAGACAAAAATAAACTCACCTGCAAGGTTACTGCTCTACAACATGCTTGTAAATTAAGGTCAGAGTTTGTTTTTTTACACATTTTGGGGAGGGGGAAATAGGGATTGTAAAATGTAGAATCTTGATTCTCCCACCCTTTAGAGGGCTGTTGGTATGTCAAGATGTGTTTCTTCATGAAAACACAAGCACAGAGTGATTCAGGTTAGATGAGACTTCAAAGATCTAGTTCCAGCTTGCCTGCCATGGGCAGGGACACACTTCCTACTAGACCTGGTTGCCAAAGGCCCCATCCAACACTGCCAGAGTTGGAGCCTACACAGCCTTTCTGGGCAACCTGTTCCAGTGCCTCACCACCCTTGCAAGGAAGAATTTCTTCCTACTGACTAATCTAAATCCAGTATTTTCCAGTTTGAAGCCATTACCTCTCATCCTGACTCTACATGCACTGGTAAAAGTCTCTCTCCAACTCTCCTCTATTCCACTTCAAATCCTAGAAGGCTGCTAGATACTTGAAATTTTTGTTGTTGTTTGGTTTTGTAGAACTTAAATATATTCGTGGATTTACTCGGATGTTAGTGAGATCTTAGTGGGAAAAAAAATGGAGCAGTATTTACTTCATAGTGTTAGACTGAGTAGAGAGCATGGACAAGTTGTGATGGAACCTGTCTTGGCTTTTCCTCTTTAATAATGAGCACTTTTATTTGGCCAGGAATGATGGAAAGACCTATAAATGTGGGTATTAAACTACTTGCAGGCAAAGATATCCCAAAACTCTCAAAAGCAGACCAGCTGCTGTGATGGTGCTGCCCTTTTATTCTACACATGATGAGAAAAGTAGAGTGATGGGAGCTTAGGTAAAAATAGAATAGAAATGCAAAAATGAAGCACAAATATGATGAAGAAAAGTGGGGTTTGATCCAGTGCTCCTTTTCCTGGTCCCTGCTGCTTTGGATTCTTTAGGTTGAACAATCTGCTTCACTTGGGGGAAAAAAAAAAGCTCAGCCTTTTTCTGACAGCAGTGCTCAGCATCTGCTCACTCAAGGAAAAAGCTGTTGGCTATTTTGGGGAAATTTTGCAGGATTTAATTGGAATTGGTGATGCTGCCCAAGAGTAGTGTGAGGGTAAGAGCAGTGTGAGTGTAGCTGTGGCTTGTGTGGTAACCACCTCAGCTGCAGCCTGCCTTGTCCACAGCTCCTTCAAGAGAGAGCAGCTCTCGTTCAGGCTATTTTTAAAAGTAAAGGAGTTAAGTGAAATGTTGAAATGACTTCATTGGGGGGTGACTTGGCAGAGGGAGATTGTGGATTTCAGCAGTAATGTGGTTCAGGCTGAGGGGCTGTTTCAGAGCTGACATCATTCTCACCACACTGCTTCCAGACCACAGATACTGACACTTCAACCCAGTGTCTTGTCTATGAGTGTTTCTGATTTCACAGCTTTTCTGGCTGCAGAAAACTTGGCTTGACAAAAACTCCTTTAAAATTAACTTGCATCTGCAGTGATGCATAGGTTGAAACAGCCTCAAGTTACACTAGCAGAGATTTTGGGTGGATAATAGAATAAACTTCTTCACTGAAAGGGTTCTCAAATGCTGAAACAAGCTCCCCAGGGAGGTTTTTTAATCCCCATCTCTGAAGGTGTTTAAGAGGCAGAGATGTGATTCAGAGAGACATGGTTTAGCACTAGACTTGGTAGAGTTAGAGAATGGTTGGACTCAATGATCTTAAAGGTCTTTTCCAACCAAAACAACTCCCTGATTCTGTATGTGATGTGACCACTGTAATGCTTTTTCATTTCCTAGCAAGAGCCTAAGCAAGGCAGGGCTTTAGGAATTACAAGAGCAGCTTTCGTTCCTGCCATGGGACTGGATTAATTTCCTTATTTTATGTAAGATCATAATTTCTGGGCACCTTTGTAATCCCTTGGGAAGTCCTCCATAAAAAAGTGCTGATGACTTATGTATCCTCTTTTTGTTTCCTGGAATGGCCCTGATCTCCCTTTGGTTCATGTTCCTGAGGCGAGCTGCTGACCTTGGAGATGTGCTTCCTTCAACATGCAGGACTTTATAGCATCTCCACTGTCTTTTACTGAATCTCCTTTAATTTGAAGAGTGTGGGAGGTTTTATGCCATCTGTCTGTTTGTAAGTTATTCAAGGAATTATTTTTACCTGGGATGTTACCATGACAACAGACAGTTGGTAGAATCTTCACCAAATGCATTTCTAATATTGACCAACTGCTGCTGAACTGCTGAGAGATGGTGGTTTGCTCTGGCTGCAATAATGAAGAGAATGTGAAAGAGGTGTAAGGACTTGATTGCCCCAATCTGCCTTCTCCAGGTATTTATAGGTTGTGAATGCAATGCTTTGGGCAGTGACACACAGAGCAAGCAACCTTCCTGATTCTGCCCCCGCACCATTTTATGGGGTGAGAATAGGATGCACATTTTGTCAATAAGTAAACAACATAAGTGAATGATTCTCCTGCCCCTCCACTCTGCTCTAGTGAGGCCACAGCTGGAGTAATGGGTCCAGTTCTGGACTCCCCCAGTTCAGGAGTCTCAGGGAACTACTGGGGGGAGTCCAGCTGAGCCTACAAAGATGCTGAAGGCCCTGGAGCATCTCTGTGAGGAGAAAAGGCTGAGAGCCCTGGGGCTGTTGAGCCTGGAGAAGAGCAGCCCCAGAGGGAATCTGCTCAATGATCAGCAAGAGCTAAAGAGTGGGGGGGGGCAAGAGGGTGGGGCCAGACTCTTCTCAGTGGTGTCTGGCAGTGGGCACAAAGAGGAACACAGAAGAGAGACACTTCTTTGCAGTAAGGGGCACTGGAACAGGCTGTGCAGAGAGGCTGTGGAGTTTCCTTCTCTGGAGAGATTCCAACCCCACCTGTCCATTGTGATCCTGGGCAAGCTGCTGTGGGTGCCTCTGCTTTAACAGGAGGATTGGAATGGATGATCCCCAAAGGTCCCTTCCAACCCTCACTATGCTGGGATTCTGGGCTTCTGAGACATACCAATCTAGATGTGTATTATTAGGGAGCATTTTTCATCCCTTAGCTCTTCTGTGCAGTTTCTCCATGGAAGTGTTCCCACGCTGCTCTGTTCCTGTCCCACCATTACTGCAAACTGCAGCAGCTTTGATTTCTTTGCTCTTGTGGATCTACAAATTGTACCATCAGCAAGTTCATAGTTGATAACATCAGAGATAACTCTACCATCTCCCTGAAAGTCAGTGGTCTGAAAACCTTAAGAAGCTGGAAACCACTGGTGTAGAGAGTGTTCCTGCTGCTGTTGGCTTTGCTGTAGCAACACCTTGTAGCTGAGAACACTGATGACAGAGAAACTCAACATACTGAGCTCAGCTGAAGTTCTTGCAGATGAACTTTGCTGAAATTGTTTCACCTGCTTCTGATGGAGCACTGCAGGAGGGTAGGTGTTCCTAGGCTAATGAAGAAGCAAAGCAGAGCAGTGTCTACACCTGGCTGGAGATTAATTAAAGACTCTGCACATGCTATGTAGTGAGTCCAAATTTACCAAATCTGAACTGGGGAGAGTGGCTTCCTCTTCAGGCCACTTTGGGGTGAAGTATTTAGGTAACCAGCATGTTTGGAAAAGAGAGTGGATTTTGGAAGGTCTGAGGATGCATGAAGACTTCCTGGAGGATTTGGCTTTCTCACCCAGTGGTATTTATAGAAATCCTTTTCTACCATAAATCTGTTCCATATCAGTTTGTAAGATGTTCAGAGAACACAGTTCTGTGAGTGCAGATAGTCTGATTTTCAGGGGGAAGGACTCTTCAGAGATCTGTAGCAAGCTGTCAACGGAGGCTTCTGGCCACTTTTAAAACAGCAGATTATCAGGAGCCCTAGAAAACCTTTCCTGTGGATGTTGATGTTTTGGCTTGTAATGACCTGATTTCATAAATACACCGGTGGCATTTATCTCTGTCTGACATGAAATATTAGAAATGCATGAAGTGCAGCTATCTGAAAACCTTCCAGACCTCTGTTCTGATGTTTTACTCATGCAAAGCCTTTCTAGTGCTCTCAAATACATGAAAGCTGTGATCCTTCCTGTTTCTGCTGCTCAGGTTTGAGATAGGACAAAGCCTGAAAGCAGGTTCAAGTTAGGACAGATAATAAAACCATGGTACAGCTCTTTCAAGCTGTTCTGCTTAAATATTGTATGATTTTGTCCTGAAAGAAGGTATTTTATACTTGCTCTGACACAGAGCAATAAACAGGGGTAAGATCCAAAGAGACAGTGGGTGGTGGCTGAGCATGGAAGCTGCTCACTGTCCAGGAGATGCTACAAAGGGGCAATATTAGACTCTGAGGTCCCAAAGCAGGTTTTCTGCACTAAGTCACTACCTAGTGGTGGGGATTATTTCCCTATTTACCCTTTTCAATCCCCAAGAAGGAGCTGCTTTGCCCTTTAGTCAAGCTGAAGATGAGCCAGTGTGTGCCCAGGTAGCCAAGAAGGCCAAAGGCATCCTGGCTTGGACCAGCAATAGTGTGGCCAGCAGGACCTGGGAAGTGATTGTCCTCAAGTACTAAGCACTGGTGAGGCTACATCTCCAATTCTGGGTTCAGTTTTGGGCTCTCACTCCAAGAAGGATATTGAGGGGCTGGAGCAGGTGCAGAGAAGAGCAATGAAGCTGGTGAAGGGTCTAGAGAACGAGTCTTGTGAGGAACAGCTGAGGAACCTGGGGTTGTTCAGGAGCAAAGAAGGCTGAGGGGAGACCTTCTGGCTCTCTACAACTCTCTGAAAGGAGGTGGGAGAGAAGTGGGGGTTGGTCTCTTCCCCCAGGTGATAGGATGAGAGGTGTTCAAGGCACGTTTGGACGTGGCACTTGGTGCCATGGTCTAGTCTTGAGGTCTGTGGTAGTGGGTTGGACTTGATGATCTTTGAGGTCTCTTCCAACCTTGCTATACTGTGATACTGTGATACTGTAAAAGTTGCACCATGGGAGGTTTAGGATGGATTCGAAGAGCAATTTCTTCCCCCAAAGGGTTGTCAAGGACTGAAACAGACTGCCCATGGCAGTAGTGGAGTCCCCATCCCTGGAGGGATTGGAAAGCTATATAAATGTGCTGAGGGACATGGTTTAGTGGTTACCTGGCAGTGCTGGATTAACAGCTGGATTTGATGACCTTACAGGTCTTTTCCAGCCTAAGCAATTCTGTGATTCTATGATTTGGAGCTGTAGTGGTTTATGCTTTTTGCATTCATCAGCCTGGACTCAGTTTGGAACAAAAGAAGCAATTAAGGAGGTGTCAGCTGCTGCATCACTCC
This sequence comes from Ramphastos sulfuratus, assembly GCA_013399055.1. Classification (NCBI taxonomy): domain Eukaryota; kingdom Metazoa; phylum Chordata; class Aves; order Piciformes; family Ramphastidae; genus Ramphastos; species Ramphastos sulfuratus. The sequence continues at coordinate 216,390 of WBNM01026449.1, forward strand.
AGTGGGTGTGTAGCATTTTGAAAGTGAAGAGTAGGGAGATGGATTTGTGTCCTCTAGTGGTGTGTCTTTCTCTGGTAAAGAGAAATCATTAAAACTGTAGCAATTCCTGGTTTGCTCTGCCAAGGAACAAGAAGAGTTCCTAGTGCGAAGCTGTTAGTCCAGTAAGGGAATCTTTCCTTGGTCCTTGGCTGCACACTTGGTTCACAGACCCTGACAGCTCATTCATCATCATCAAGGTTAGGAGCACAGTGGAGGTTTTATGTCCAAAAGCTGTGTCTTTCTAAAAATGCCACTTCAGAACTAAGAGGCTAAGTCAGGAAAAGAAACAAAAAGCAATTTTAACCAGCTGGGAGTAAAGACAACTGCGAAAGATTTCCTGATGCTGAGCAAAGAGCAGCACTAATGAGTTCCTGGGGGAAATGTAATCTGCCCAGGGAGTAAAATATTGGATGGGGGGAGAGCAGTGATCTTTGTGAGCCAGGTAGCACTTCAGCTCTTTCCTTAAGTGACCTTAAGCAGTGACCTTGCTGAGGATGGGAAAATGTTGCATGTTGCTAATTCAGGTTTTTTTTCCAAAGCATGTGATAGTGGAAGAGAAATCCTAGAAGGGAAGTGTAAATAAAAGGATGGCAGAGAAGATGATCTCCAGACAGGGGTTTTTAGTTTGGGTTTGGTTTGGTTTTTTTGGTTTGTTTGGTTTTTTGGTTTTTTTTTTTTTTTGAGGGGGTTTGGGGTTTTTTGTTTGTTTGTTTGTTGGCTTTGGTTTTAATTATTAGCCCATTAGTGTTTATTTGAAGTAATAAATGCAACCAAGGATGTGAACCTGCAGATCACAACTTGCACAGAGGTTCCTCCTCTTAACTTTCAAAAGCCTCCTAGGGGCTTGTGAGGTCACCTGCTCTGGGGAGTATGACCTGTGTTAGAACCTGAGAGAACCTGGAGTTTTCTGTCCCTGCTCTCAGGTTACAAAGCTCTGGGATGTTAGAGGAGTTTCAGATGCCATTCACCTGGAATTTGTTCCCATATGCAGCAGTTGCAACACTCTTATCAAGATAACAGCTACAAAATGAGACCTTTCTGTCCCTCACCTGCTGTTCCTGTTCATCTTCAGAATGCACAGAGGGAAGGATGAGGGGACCTGGATTCTCAGTTGGCCCCATCTGGCACAACTCACACTTGGGCTTCCCATGATGTGATCACAACCATGAACAGTTCCATCCCCAGATAGATGTGGTCTGTGTGTGCTGCTGGCACTGTTTGTTCTGAAAGGAGTTTCTGGGTTTGTTTAAAAAAAGAAAAAAACAAACCAACCAAACATCATTGGAGCAGGAAGAAAAAAAAAAAAAAAAAAGAGGGAGATATTACCAAAAGAGCAGAGTTCCAGCAGCTCTGGTGATAAAAAAGAAGAGAGTTGTTTGTCTGGGGCCTGAGGTTTAGTGGAACATGATGTTCAAGCTCCCTGCCCTGGGGAGCTCTCTGTCTTACCTTACTGCCCTTTGTTCTGCTCTAGAAAAGCTGGCAGGTGTTGCTCCATCCCAGGAATTGTTTCCTTCTGCCAGAAAAGGTTTCCATTAATACCTTCCTGCTTGCATCTTTGTTTCTGGGCAATTTCCAGAGCATTAAGCCACAGCACATCTACTTATTCTGGGACTTCCCATCTCAGTCATTAGCTTCTTTTGCAAAGCCTTGTCCACTGCATGCTGCAAACCTAATTGTGCTCTGCCTGTTCCCTCCCCTTTGGCTGCTGTAACAGTTACAGCCTCAAAGAGCTCCATCAGATTAACCACAACTCTTCCTAGCTGAAACCACCTTGCTTCCTATTACTCCAGCTGTGCTTTTGCATTTGATCTTTTAAATGCTTTGTAATGCTTACCACAGCGTTGAGGTGAAGCTAATTGGAGTGTAACTTCCTACAGCACTTCTAGGTCTTTTCCTGTCATGGTGCCAAAAGCTTTTCTATCCCTGGGACCTGCACCTGGCTTTAGCTGTGAAGTGTTTCAAGAGATAAAATTCTGCATCAGGATTTTGGTAAATTTCTGGGTTCATCTGGCTGCAGTGGGAAAAGGAGGCACCTTTGGTGTGAAGGGTTTGTGCTGCCAGCAGTCTACAGCAAAAGACTGCCAGGCAGCACAGTAAAACAGCCCCCCATGTCCTCCTGCTTCCACTGGGCAGTTTCTAATGCTGCTTTGCTGCAACTCTCTGAAAGAAGGATGGAGCCAGGGGGGTGTTGGTCTGTTCTTCTTAGCAATAAGTGATGAGAGGAAATGGCCTTGAGGTGCAACAGGGGAGGTTTAGATTGGACCTTAGAAGAAACTTCTTCACTGAAGGGATTCTCAAAGACTGGAACAGGTTGCCCAGGGAGGTGGTCTAATCCCCGTCCCTGGAAGTGTTTAAAAAATGCAGAGATATTGTGGGGAGTGTGGTTTAGCACCAGACCTTTTGATAATGACTGGACTTGACCTGAAAGGTCTCTTCTAACCAAACTGATTCTATCTCAGGTCATCATTTACCCCACTTCCCCCACCTGGCATTTTATTTCCAGACAGGTACCAGCTTCTCTTGCCTTCTGCTCTGTGGCAGCCTTCTGCCTTGGCATAAACACTACAACCTCTCTTGCTGCAAGTCCCTTCAAAATGACTTTTATGAGGGTACTAAGCCAAAGTAACTCCTCTGAAAGAGACTTGGCCCATTTGGAAGCATGTGATACAGGTCCTCTCTCCTGTGGGCTGATGTACAAGCTTTTAACAAGTGATCTCACATTTTCCCCTGCTCTACTGCTTTTTTTTTTCCTTTTCTTTTTTTTTTTCCCCATCTGAATGCAAGAGACTTGGCACATCACATGAGGTGATTTTCATCCATCTCATTCAAATCTCCTCATTTGAGATGCTGTCAGAAAAAGTTGAGTCAGGAGCAAGCTTCTTGTGTTGCACAAGAGTCAAAACCAAGCTGGGCAGCTGCAAGCATTTGATCAGTTCTTTGCACCAGACATGAACATCTCTCCATCAGCTGCTATTTTGATATGGGAAGGGATACAGAACTCCCTGGAATAAGAAGAGGGACAGGTTGGAAGTTACCACTAGGCAGTGGAGTGTTCAAGAACATCCAGTGTCTGTGGAGACTGAGTACCATAATTAACCCAAGAGGGGCAAGGCTTGAGACAGGGAGGCTCAGGCTGCTTCTGGGGCTCTGGGGCCAGGGAGGGGACATGTTCATGTGTCTCTCTGTTGGGCATGTGAGAATGAGTGAAAGGAGCAGAGAAATGGTTGCTCAGCTAAGGGTGAAGACTGTAACCTTCCACTCTTACACATGGTCTGCTTTATTGCAGCCCAGCAGGAAGGGGTTTGTTCCTTGCACACTGCCAGCCTTGTCATTTTAAACACAAGCTCTTGACCAAAATCCAATGCATCCATGGCAGTGGCAGGCATGGCATCCACTCTTGTTTGCAGGATAAAGGACCTGTGCATGGAGAGGTCGGCTGGTGTTTGGGGCACCCAGGGAGAGGCCTGGGTACGCAGGGAAGGAAGCAGGGCCACCTGTCTTCTGACACAGGAGGAATCCAAGGCCTGGTGCCTGCAGCCTGCGGTAAGATGGAGAGCTAGTGCCACCTTGTGCACAGCACCAGCCATGCCTCCCGCCCAGGGAAAGCTCTGGCAGCTGCCTCCTCGGCCCCAGCAGCCTCTCGCACTCTGCAGAGCGGACAGGCAGCAGGAGGCAGCAGGGTAGGTGGCAGACTGGCTGCAGGATCCTTTTCTGAGAGGATTTCAGAACTGAGCCAGAGCAAAGCCAGTGAGGGACAGTGATGTCGAACTTAAAAGTTGAAGGCGGAAGGGTCTGGTAGAAGATCACTCCTGGTTGTCTCTGGAAATGCCAGAGAGGTGGCTGTCAGCACTGGGAAAGTGGGACTGAACTGGCAGGAGGAAGCAGAAAGGCCTTCCCAGTTCAGAAGGAAACTTAACTCACGGTGCTGAAACCGAATTCGTAGCTCAGCCCCTGCACGGATGCAGGATCTGAATCATTCATCGGTGGTTCAATGTCAGAAGCACCACCTGGGAGGCCAGAAGGCTGGGTCGGTTATCAAGAGGAGCCTGCAGCAGCCTGCTCCTCTGATTCCAGTTGCTGGCACAGACCTGGTGCCCCCAAGGAGAAGCGACATTAGTGCCATCCTGCGGTCACCTGGGCCTTTGCAGCGGGCAGAGTGGCTTTGTCCCGCTATTGCCTCCTCTGCTTCTGCAGGACCTGCCTTTATTCTTGGTCCTCTCTTTGTGATAAAGGTGATAAAAGTTTAAAGAGGCATTGCCTGGGCAGCAGCTGCCGGTGGGGTTACTTAGAGGGTTATGAGAGCAGCCTGTGAAAATGATCCCTGTGCGCTTCAGTCCTACAGCCACTGCAAACAGGACAGGAAAGCTGCTCTGAAATGCAGGCTGGAACTGCAGGCCACACACAGAGCCCCTGACCTTGCTGGTGTCAGAACTCTGGCAGCCCAGCCTGAAGAACCTCTGCTGCAGGTGGGGTGAACTGCCCTGAGAGCCTGAAAACCATGTTTTCCCTCCCTGGAAAGTGGAGCAAAGTCCAGGGTCCTTATGTGAACTTTGGAACTTAAAAGTCTTAGGAAGATCAAGCTCAGAGGCAGCAATTTTTTTTAAAAGATGCTTTTGCATTTTTGGAGTCAGCCCAACCAAATTACCCTACTTCTCCACCTTAGAAACCTCCTCATTATTTATGCATTTTAATCTTTTCTCCTGAAAAAAACAAATTATATATGGACCCTGATCTTTTATTATCCACCTAGTAATTCAGAAGGCAGAACTGAACACAGTATTCCAGGCAGACTCAAAATAAGGAGTTAGATGCCCTCTCTTTCTTAATCCAGGCAGTTGCAAATTGTTGTTTGAATTGCTATTTGCTCTTAAATCCAAATTTCTTGATCATTGGACCTGATCTAGCTCTCTTCCAACCAAAACAATTCTATCATTCTTACAGCTTTAATGTTGCATACTTGTGTGTGAATATATCTTTGAAACCCTCCTCATCTGGCTCTGCAAGTCCTCTGGGCATGTCAGAGAGTTGTTTTGATTGGTAAAGACCTTTAAGATCATGAAGTCCTTCATGTATGGACAAGAAAGCTGCAGCCACAGCTGTATAATGTATAGATTGCCTCCTGCACATCAGATTATTGCTGTTTTCCTCTCTTTCTACACCCAGGAAGGTGTGCAGTTCATCAGCAGGGAGCTCTTAGGAGGTGAAAGAAAAGAGCAATCCCTCTGGGATGTCACCTGGGGGTATTATGCCTTGATAATGCTCTCAATTGGTTTTGAGCTGCCTTGGGACAAACTGTCTGAGGAAGTAATCCCAAATAGGATTATTTCCATGGGTTAATATAGGGACATCCCATTTCTGTCTTTCTGGGTGGGGGGAAGTGGGGGGGAAGAAGACACCTGGAATTTAATAATTTCTGTTGGGATGTCTCAGCCTTGTTCCTGTATGAGGATGACAAACCTGGACTTTACAGACACTGAGTTTTGTTGTTGCTACATCCCCTGGTGCCTGTGGTGATGCTGATGAACCCTTTGGGTTTGGGAAAAGACATGAAGGTCATTGGGGGATTTTTCCATTCTTCCAGGGGAAACAGATTTGTGATGTCACATTCTGCTTGTGGCACCTTGCATGTAAGGCTGGAGGGACCAGTTCTCCATGGGTCTCCTGCCAAGTGCTTCTCCAGCATCTTTCCTAGGCAGGAATTTCTCCTTCTTCCCAGATTGTTCCAGTGGTTCTCTATCCTTCCCACCACAAAGCTTTTTCCTAACACCTGAATCATTCCCGCTGGATGTTGAGCCTATTGCTTCCTACACAGCTGTGGAAATCTGGTGGTTCCTTCCCCTTTCAGCAGCCTTGATTGTTGTCCTCTTTCTCCTAACCTCTTTATTTCATAGGTTTACCCACTCATATCATCCAACCTTCCTTCGAGATTTGGTCTCTGCCTAGATTTGTTTCTCCTTACCCTGTTTGCAAGCAGTTCCTGTATTTCTTGATGTAGCTCAAACCTGAGGCCTCTGACAGACTCAGTGGACAACAAGACAGCTCCACCTGCCATGGGTGGTTTGAGACCATAGAGAGGTATTTTTTTCAACCTGTCCTTGATGGCTGATGTGAAGATTTGAGGCAATCATATGTTAAGCCATTCCTTGGGCAGTTGTCATGTGAATGAGTAGTGGATTCTGGTGCTTTGTGTACATTTAAAAGGGATGCTTAGAGGGCTGAAGGTAAATTTTCCTTCTCACCCAAGCTTGGATGCAGTTGTGCTTTTCCCTGGGTAGAGGGAAACTCTGCAGGTCTCCTAGGTGTGGGGGAACTGTACAGGGGAACTAGGAAGTTAATTTTGTCCTTTGTAGTAACTCTACCATGGAATGGCCTGATCCAGCCCCATTATTGCAAAGACCAGCTCATATTCCCCAAGGCTTTTCCATCAGGAAACTGGACTTTGCTGAAGCTGTGACTGACACAGACATACATCTGATCTTGGATAAATCTGAATGCAGAGGAGGTGGTGCCTGGGACTGGATATGATTTGGTGTCGGTGCTGCTCTTGCTGTGTGACTAATGGCATTGCTCTGAGGGCTTTTGTCATCTAACCAGCCTGCAGGATTAGGTGACCTCCTGAAGAAGGTGCCCCCAGCTGAACCCTGCGCAGAGCAAGGCTCTCGCGGCCAGCTAGGAATCGCTGTAGCATCACAGGTAACCAAGGCTAAGGAGTTGGCTTTGACACAGAAATGAGATGTGAGCTTCCACCACTGAGTTTGAAACACCATGAGCAGGTTGGGGGCAGTTTTGCAGACACATATGGGTGGCCTCTGTGCAGTAACCCTCAACTCCCATGCAACTGAGCCTTGACTTACCTAGACAAACAGGGGTGACTGTGTAAGCAGAGAGCACGCAAAGTGAAACCGTGGCCGGCTCCACCGCCAGCCTTTCTTGCTTTTCCATCTGCCAGCTGCAGCTGAGCTGCCTCCTGCTGCCTCCTGCTCATCTCCCTTGATTTCGGGCTGGTGTGAAGGGCTCATTGCAGTGCAGTGGTCCCAGAGCCCATGACCATGCTTGGTGGGGTGTGTGTGAACCAGACCCCCCTTGGCCATGCTGCAGCCATCGGCTTGTGCATGCGCAGCAGGGAGCACCTTGGGGACAGTTCTCCTGCAGAGCCCCAGCTGCAGCCTGGGGATGGGGGCAGCTATTGCTGGTCACACTGGTGCAAGACACACAGTGACACTGGAGGGATCTTTGTGTGGGAGACGAGGGTTATGGATAAGTGACCTAACCTCTGAAATAGCCCCTTGTATAAGAAGAAGGGAGTGCACAGGAAGCCTGAGGAAAGAGAAAACATTTGAGGACTGAGGCAGTCCTGCTTTCTGTGCAGCTCCCTCCTCTGCAAACCTGGAGAGGGATCTGGTTCAGGAGGAACGATCTGGCATGTGCCATCTTGGCGCAATCAATCTTGATTCTTGATCCCTGTCGTGCCCCAATCTGGGCACCAGGCCCAGTCTGGTCCATTGGGCCCCATGCAGCCCCCGAGTTACCTGCATTCCTTCAAGAGCTGTCCTTGGCTTCTTGGTGGCCCCTGGAGGGAGCCAGCAGCTTTCATGCTGCACTGCAGATCACCTTGGAGTGACTTCCTCCCTTCTGTCTCTTAATGCCAGCTTTAGCTTTACTGAGCTCCCTGCACTTGGCTTCTTATCCTCACTATCTGCTTTGCAAAGAACCAAGGACTTGTTCAAGAGCAGAACTGCCCCGTGGCTGGCAATCTGCCCCCGCAGGATTGCAGGGAAGAGATCTGTGTGACAGTGGTGTCCCTTTCCCCAGCAGTGAATGGTGTCACTGCATAGCCCCTGACTTATGGTGGGGGCAAATGAGGTCAAAATGTGTCCTGTGACCTTGCCGCGCTTGATGGATGCAGGAGCAAGCGGGTCTCCGACACCTTGGTTCTTGCGCTGATCTACTGGGAAAGAGGGAGGGGAACAATCCAGCTTCTGTTAAGCATCTCTGTGCCTCTAGAGCCCTCCTGATGAAGCTGGGCCCTCCTGCACCTTGTAGCCTCCTGCCCTGTGAGCTTCTGCAGTGACACGGTACCTGGCCTTGCTGGAGCAACACTCCGGATCAGGTCCGCAGGAGAGGAAGGCGTTGCTGCACCGCTCGATGTAGCCGTATAGGCATCGTGTGCTTCCTCACTCCTGCCTCTCGCCAGGCTTGGAGGCATCAGCCTTCCTCGTCTGCTTGGTTGTGCGGCGCCTCTGCTGCAGAACAGCCTCGAGCAATGCTGCTGTCCTCCCAGGCCCACGTCCTCTGCTTCTTCCCTTTCCTTGTCCCGCTTCCCCCAGGAACCCTACCTAAAAGTGCCCACATTCCAGAGGCAGGCATGGCATGGAGCAAAATCCCACAGAGCACAGGGAGGTTTCTCTTTTTGCCCCACTCCTAAACAAGAGCTCTGCTACTGGCATCTCCATTGCAGACAAGGTCGCGTGTCCCACGTCAGGCACTGCAGGGATGGAGGATGGAGATATCTATGGGCTCGCTTCCTCGGACAGACGCAATGCTGACAAAAAGTGGAGCAGAGATGAAGAGGGGAGGGGAGTGCAGAGAGTTGTGTGTATGCGGCTGAATCCAGCTCTAGGGCTTTTTTTGCAGCCAAATAATTCAGTCTTCCCTCGTAAAGCGGCGCTTCAGGAGGCTCAAACTCGGGGCTTGACGTGGTGTTAGGAAGCTGAAAACACGAGTCTTGCAACAGAGATTTATTGAGGTCTAAAGCCTAACCTAAAACCTAGCATGGGGCTGCTGCAGTCTCACTGGAGACTGCCAAAAGGGACACGTCCCACCTTGCAGGCTGCAGTGGCAGGGGTGGCACTGGGGTGACTGCAGCCCCCAGCTTTTGGGAATAAAAAGAAAAAAAAAAAAAAAAAGAACAACNATCTCCCCCCCGTGCCCCCGGTAATGCGAGCAGACAGCTGCCCCGCCGGGCGCTGCCCGCATTGTTACTGCTATTTGTCAAAAGGCCGAGGATGCTCCATAGCTCGCTCCGTGGCTGTTGTTAAGTGTAATTAGAGGGTTTATGTCCCCAATTTCCATGAAAATGAAGCTGTGAGGCTCCTCTCTTGGCATTCACCGCGTGCCTTAATTGTATGGACATTAAATCAAGGTCCGCTGTGAACACGCAGAGAGGGGCTCGGCTGTCCCCGCTCGGAGCGGGGCAGGAGGCGAGCGGGGCTTGCGGGAGAGAGGAGAAGGAGGAGGAGGAGGATGATTGGAGG
>WBNM01026451.1:10138-45214 GCA_013399055.1 Ramphastos sulfuratus
ATCCCATACTGAACTCGGTCTCTGGCAGTGGCTGCTGCAGAAGGTTCTTTTCCCCACCCTTCAGACCCTCCCCAGCCCTCCCCAGCACAGCCAGGGGAGGACACAGAAGCAGCCTCAGGACTTGGCTTCCCAGAGCAGAGCTGTGCAAGAGCTGACTGTGTACAAGCCCTGTGCAGATCCCCTGCCAGTGTCCTGTGCATCCTACACATGGAGTTGCCTTTCCTTGTACGCTGGTGGAACAGGAGCCTAGGCTGAAGTGGACACCCTCATGCTTCCCCCCATGGCTTCTGCTGTAGTCTCTGATCTGTTTTTCTTTCTCTGCCATGCAGTCTGCCTGCGGATCCAGATCAACCCCCAGAACAAAGGCGAGTTCCAGGGCATCTCACCAGAGAGAGCCTTTGCTGACTTCCTCTTTGCCAACACCATCCTGCACCTCGTCGTCATCAATTTTGTTGGTTGAGCTCTAGGAGAGACTGAGGTACTGATCTGTGGGGCACAGAGACAGCCACAGAACTTCAGTGCTTCTGTAGAGTTGGGACAGAACTAGAAAGGTGAATCTGGTAGTCCTCACTAAAGCTTTGTCTTGAGCAAGTACAGCTCTTGTCCCAAAGGTTGATACAGGGTCAGGGTTTGGCTTTTTTCATTTAAGAGGCATTTTTACTGCAGGTGTCAGACGCTCACGTTGCACTCTTGTGAGAGAAAAGCTTTGCAGCAGAGCTGGAACTCCTGGGCTGTTTGTAGTGGTTTGGAGACCATGGTATGGCAGTGTCCAAGTCTGGAGTTTCTCAGCAGATGGGAGGAGGGTGGTTGGGACAGGGAGAGTTGGCTGCTGCTGGGTGGAGGGCTTGCAAGGGGCCACAAGATGATTGAAGATCATTTACTCCCTCCACAGAACATTCCTCATGTTGCCTTTCTCTCTTTCCAGGTGTTGACTTGCTCTTGAGCTCTGATGCCAGATCCTGGCACTGGGATGTGCTGTTCCCCAGCAGACTCTTGCAAGCCTCCTCAGTAGAGGAAGGAGACACAGGGCACACAATTTCCCCCCCCAGACTGCCCTGTGAAGGGGTCTGCAGCCCTGTGGAGGTGTCTGCTGCCTCACTAGAGGTCCTGCCATCTTTTCTGCCAATAAAACCCTTTCTGACACTGCAGTCTTCTTGCTGGTGGTGACAAATCCAGAAGTTCTTCTAATACCCAAGTTCCCTCAGGCATGACTCCCTGGTTTTACTCTTTTACTTTCTACCAAGCAGGTTTTTTTGTCTGTGCCCCAGTTTCAGAAGGAAGCAGGACACAAGCTGGCATGGGCACTCAGCTGCCATCCACCTTTCTCATCTCCCTGCTTCCTGCTCCTTTATCTCACCTTGCCAGCATGCTCCCAGGCTTCAGAGCTCTGGGAGATTTGGGTTAGAGTCTGGTTAGTGCTGGTGAGGAAGCAGAGGGTGTCCTCCAGCATGTTCCCAGGTCTGCCTACCTTCACACAGGCCCTCTGTGCCCCTCAAAGCACGTGTGGCACAGGTGCATGCTCCAGCTTCACTTGCAGACTCACAGAGGCCTGGTACTGATCCAACTGCCCAACCACAGCATTGGCTTCAGTCTGATGTGATCAACCCAAGGATGTTGGCAAGGGCTGCCAGTGTGTGCCAGTGCCCTGGGCAGAGCTGCAGATGAATTGTTTTTGAGTCCATGGAAGACCTCACCCCTCAGACTGAACTTCATTCTCCCTGTAAAGCACTGTGAAAGGCTGAAATTCAATGGCTTTGGCCCATGGCCATTGCCCCCTGAGGCCCAGACTAGTTCTGGCCTTGAGGCTAAGGCCTTCTTTGGCCTAATAGAAAGCCAGAGCCCTGCAGTGATCCTGCTATGGGCACAGGACAAGGCACCAACCCCAGCCAGGCTCCACATCTCTGCCTGCAGAGTTTACCTGGGTTACTTCCAGGCTTGAGGTCCCACCCTTGTGCTGATCCCACTTGATGCTTGTGCAGGTGAAGCCCTGGGTGTGTAAAATGTGCTTTGAGGAAGAACTGCTTCTCTGCTGGCACTCAGGAGATGGAACGTGGGGTCTGGCACCTTCAGCCTCACAGCTGACTCATGGTTCCTTTGCATTTTTAGCAGTTCTAATTCCAGCCATGAGCCCATAAAAGTGTGAAGCCTGAGGCTCTGAAATCTCTTGCCTGACAGAGCCTCTCAAGAGTGAGGTATGAGGGAGCAGGATCTTCAGGGTCTCAGGATGCTGTCAAGGTCTGTGGTAGGAACTGGTGTGGTGAGCTGGGTGCATGAGAGACCAGTGGATGTCATCTACCTTTAGCAAGGCTTTTAACACTGTCTCCCATGACATAGGCAAGCTCAGGAAGTGTGAGTCAGATGAGTGGACAGTGAGATGGGTTGAGAGCTGGCTGAAGGACAGAGCACAGCAGGTGGTGATCAGCAGTGCAGGGTCCAGCTGGAGGCCTGTAGCTAGTGGTGGGCCCCAGGTATCAGGACTGACCCCAGCTTTGTTCAGCATCTTCATCAATGATGTGGATGAAGGCACAGGGTGGACCCTCAGCCAGTTTGCTGCTGACACAAATCTCTGCAGAGTGGCTGACACCCCTCAGGCTGTGCTGCCATCCAGCCAGACCTGGACAGGCTGCAGAGCTGGGCTGAGGAGCCTCATGAAGTTCAAAGGGAAGTGTAGAGTCCTGCACCTGGGGACAAACAACGTCCTGCACCTGCACAGGTGAGAGGCTGACCTGCTGGGGAGGAGCTCTTCAGAGAGGGACTGAGAGTCCTGGTGGAGTCCTGGTGGACAAGGAGTGAGTTCCCTGTGAGCCAGCAGTGTGCCCTCGTGGCCAAGAAGCCCAATGGTCTCCTGGGGAGCATGAAGAGTGTGGCCAGCAGGTCAGAGGAGGTTCTCCTCCACCTTTATTCTGCCCTGGTTGAGGCCACATCTGGAGAAGTGTCCAATTCTGGGCTCCCCACCTCAAAAGGGGCAGGGAACTACTGCAGAGAATCCAGTAGAGGACATAAAGGTGATGAGGGGTGTGGAGCTCCTGTCTGGTGAGGAGAGCCTGAGGGACCTGGGCCTGCTTAGCATGGAGAAGGCTGAGAGAGGATTCTAAATAGATAAGAATAGCTAAAGGGTGGAGGTCATGAGGAGGAGGTTGTGCTCTTCTCAGTGGTGGTCAGTGATAGGACCAAGGGCAATGGGCACAAACCAGAGCAGGGGAGGTCTCACTTCAGCTTAAGGAGAATCTTTGGTGTGAGGGTGCTGGAGCCTGGAGCAGGCTGCCCAGAGAGGTCCTGGAGTCTCCTTCTGTGGAGAGATTCCAAACCCAACCTGCTGTGGGTGACCCTCTTTAGCAGGGGGTTGGACTGCCTGATGCTCAGAGGTCCCTTCCGGCCCCACCCCTCCATCTTCAGTGTTCCTGGGACTTGGAGCTGATGCCAGCCCTGCCCCTGCCCCCCCCACTCCAGCCCCGGGCAGTCAGCTGCTGGGTTCTTAACAGTGGAGGCAGCTTCGTGCTGCTGGCAGCAGGCAGGGCACAGGCGTGGCAAGGGAGGCCTGGCAGGGAGCGGCGACACCAGGGGCAGGCACAGCTCGGGGCTGCCCTCGGCTGTTGGCGGCCGCCAGCGCCCCCTGCCGCTGGGAGACTCCGGCTGCAGCGCTGGCGCCCTCCTGTGGCCACTCCTCGGAACTGCACGGACGAGAGACGACCGAGGCGTGCCCTGGGGCTCTTCTGCCCCTGGGGTTCTTCTGCCCCTGGGGCTCTTCTGGCCCTGGGGNAGGAGAGCCTGAGGGACCTGGGCCTGCTTAGCATGGAGAAGGCTGAGAGAGGATTCTAAATAGATAAGAATAGCTAAAGGGTGGAGGTCATGAGGAGGAGGTTGTGCTCTTCTCAGTGGTGGTCAGTGATAGGACCAAGGGCAATGGGCACAAACCAGAGCAGGGGAGGTCTCACTTCAGCTTAAGGAGAATCTTTGGTGTGAGGGTGCTGGAGCCTGGAGCAGGCTGCCCAGAGAGGTCCTGGAGTCTCCTTCTGTGGAGAGATTCCAAACCCAACCTGCTGTGGGTGACCCTCTTTAGCAGGGGGTTGGACTGCCTGATGCTCAGAGGTCCCTTCCGGCCCCACCCCTCCATCTTCAGTGTTCCTGGGACTTGGAGCTGATGCCAGCCCTGCCCCTGCCCCCCCCACTCCAGCCCCGGGCAGTCAGCTGCTGGGTTCTTAACAGTGGAGGCAGCTTCGTGCTGCTGGCAGCAGGCAGGGCACAGGCGTGGCAAGGGAGGCCTGGCAGGGAGCGGCGACACCAGGGGCAGGCACAGCTCGGGGCTGCCCTCGGCTGTTGGCGGCCGCCAGCGCCCCCTGCCGCTGGGAGACTCCGGCTGCAGCGCTGGCGCCCTCCTGTGGCCACTCCTCGGAACTGCACGGACGAGAGACGACCGAGGCGTGCCCTGGGGCTCTTCTGCTCCTGGGGCTCTTCTGGCCCTGGTTCTCCCCAGCTCACAATGCCTCTCCATGCCCTAAACTCAGCACTAGAATTCAGGTCCTGTCAGAGCCACTCCTGCATCTGAGTAAGTTTCACCAAGTCTGTAGATACCTTCCAGTTCTGCACCTTAGGAAGGCCATGCTCAGGTCCCCACTCATGCTGCAGAAGAGGGCAAGAGGCTGCTTTGTGCACTGAGCTATCTTGAAGGAGGTGACAGATGCTGGGCAGGGAGTTTTCTCCAACAAAGCCCCTAAGAAATATCCAAATTGGTCTCCTAACCATAGGTGGCACAGGAGAGAGTGCGCTGGAGATGGAGCATGGCAACATCTCCTTCCCTGCCAACCTATGAGGATTCTGGGGGCTGCTGCCCCTTCCTCCCTTCTCTTGGGCAGAAGTGATTTTCCTGCGTGGGTTCACTGCCTGTACAGCAGGGGGCAAAGGACTATCAGCAAATTCAGAGATGTTGCACAGCCCCCACACTTCCTGCTGTGTGTTGTCCTCTCCTTTCCCTGCCCCTGCTAAACATAGCTCAGCCCTGCCTGCTGTACCCAAAACAACACCCCCAGACCAGGCTGTGGTGAGGGGCAGGAAGGGAGGGTGCCCTAACCTTGTTTGACTGTGGCTTGTGGTCTAACTGCTGCTGTTCTTTTCCACATGCTGCCCTCCCTGCCTCGTGCCACACCAGCCCTGCTCCCCACACCTCTTCTTTAGTGCTCCACTTTCCAGGGGAAGTGGTTTGTGTGGTGGAGGAGCATCAAAAGGTGACCCAGATCTCGACTGTGGCGTCATGGAACTGGTAGTGTTTTCTTCCTGCCCCACCTGGGCCGTGAGACCCCTGCCACATCCTATCCCACTCTGTTCTTTCCTGCCTTGCTTTGCACTCTGGTTTTTCTTTCTCAAAATAAACAAGAAAGTGCCAAGTGGTGATGGAGGAGGCAGGGAGGGTGTGTGTGGGGGGGCTGCAGGCCTAGCATCCCAAAGTGTCTTTGAACTAGACCTACAAACTCAGTCTTGCATCAGCTGGCACAGCATCTGAGGTTGTCTGTACACTCAGCCCTCACTCAGCACATCTTGTCCCTGGGGTCCTTAGGCTGGGGAAGACTGAGCTGTGGAAGGAGGCAGCACACTGCCCTCCCTCCTTGGCCACACAACAAGGAGTGGGGGCAAAGAGCAGGTGGCTGATAAGGCTGAGGAGCATGGAAACTTCTGCCATGTCCCTGAAGGTTTCTGGAGATGTGTGAGGTGCAGTGGTTTGCTTTGTAATTCAAACATGGCTAAGCTGTGTCCCTGGCCCATGGTGCACCTCATTGTGAGTGAAATGTCAGCTTCAAGAGCTCCATGGGGTCTGGCATTTAAGGAGCTGTGGGCTTCCCACAGCTGGAGAGAGGTGAGAGGACCTGCTGTGGCCAGGGAGAGACAAGAGAGTGAGTCCCTGGACATCTGTGCTAGAAAACAATCAGGGTAATGGACCCAGAGAGAGTTTGAGGTTGCCCCTTGGCAGGGTCACTCATCCTCTGTCACCCTCTGAAAGGTCACTGCTCAGTGCTCAGGTGGCAGCACCATGCCAGGGGACCAGGGAGGCTTCCTTGTGTTGCTGCTCAGCACTGTGGAGTCAGATCCTGTGGCAGGGTTACAGGCCTGGCCTTCACGTGGGGACCCTCTCCCACCTGGAGCACAGAGCCTTGGGCTGAGCCTTTCCAAAGCCAGAGGTCCTCACACTGCCTGGGGATCCAGCAGGGTGAGAAAGATCCTGTGAGGGGACATCATCCCCACCAGGCTGTTGAGGCTTCTCCTGCCACCCAGGCACAAGCAGAGGATGTGTTTCTCCTCTCTCCCCCAGAGGAGCTGCTTCAGGAGGTGGAGAAATCGATGTCACAAAGAGCAAAATGTCCTTTCCAGACCTGCCAGTGGCAAACTGAGCCTGACAGGCACAAAGCTGCTCCTTTGGTGGTCAGCAACACAAAGCAGGCACCTGGTGCTCCAGTGGTGCCTGAGGGACATGTAGAGCCAGGAGGCTTTGGGCTGCTGTGCTCCCCTAGCAGCAGACATCTGGCTGCAGGAACCTGAGCTGCTTGCTAGTCCTTACTGAGGGCAAGCTGTGTGCTGCCACTGCCTTCAGACCTCTCCTGGGAGGAAAGACTGAGAGCCCTGGGGCTCTTTATCTGGAGAGGAGAAGGCTGAGAGGGGATCTGATGGAGCAGGTCCAGAGGAGTGCCCTGGAAATGATCAGGGGTTTGAAACACTTCTCCTGTGAGGACAGGCTCGGGGAGCTGGGGTCGTGCAACGTGGAGAAGGTGCCAAGGGAGGCCTTAAGCAGCCTTCCAGTACCTCAAGGGGGCTACAAGGTGGATGGAGAGAGACTGTGCCCAAAGGCCTGCAGGGACAGGACGAGGGCAATGGCTTCAACCAGAGCAGAGCAGACTGAGATTGGCTGGGAGGAACAAGTTCTGCAGCAGGAGGCTGCTGGAACACTGCAACAGGTTGCCCAGGGAGGTGTTTGGGGCCACTCCCTGGAGATAATCAAGGTGAGACTCAACAGGGCTCTGGGCAGCCTGCCCCAGGTGAGGATGTCTCTGCTGAGTGCAGGGGGTGGGACTGGGTGCCCCTTCAAACCCAAACCATTCTGTGACCTTACCAACACCTATGGATACCTGAGGGGTGGGTGTTGGCATGAAGGTGCCAGGCTCTTTGTTAATGGTGCCCAGGGACAGGACAAGGAACAGCAGGCACAGGCTGGAACACAGGAAGCTCCACCTCAACATGAGGAGAAACATTTCTGATGTGAGGCAGCTGGAACCCTGCAGCAGGCTGCCCAGAGAGGCTGTGGAGCCTTCTTCTCTGGAGACCTGCAAAACATGTCTGGATGTGTCCCTGTGTGACCTGCCCTGGGTGATCCTGGTTTGCAGGGGGGTTGGACCTCTGGAGGTCTCTTCCAACCCCTAACATTCTGTGAGTCTGTTCTGCAGTAGCAGAGTCTGCTCTGGGGGGAGAGTGAGAGAAAAGGTCACCAGGCACTGGAGCAGGCTGCCCAAGGAAGGAGTCAGCAGCCCTGGAGGAGTTCAAGAGACTGTGCTGGTTTGAGGCCAGTTGGCACATCTGGATGGGCAGCTCAGGGACATGATCTGACAGCTGTGTGCAGGGAGGTTGCTGGGTGTGGTTGGACTCAATGATCTTTCCCAGCCAGATGGTTCCATGGCTCTGTGGGAGGTGTTCTCTGTTCACTCCCTCCCAGGCAGCCAGGCTGGGCCCTCCCAGACACAGCAAGGATGGGAGCTGGGCAGGGACTCGTAGCCATTCCCCACCCACTGGATGCAGCCACAGAGCCTGGTGCCAAGCCACCCTCCTCCACCCCTTTGGGCCAGGCTCATTCTTGAAGGGTAAAACAATTCCTCAGGCCACAGGTACAGAAGACAGACAAGTTTCTGGTTTTTGATGAGAACTGTTTAATGTCAGCCAAAGGCACACAGAGCTGCTGAGACCCCAGAGTGGCTCCAGCACTAGCCAAGAACTGGTGCCTGCAGATCTCACATGTGGACAGCACATCCAAGGACAGGGCAGCAGCTCCAGGTTTATGCAATGGTTACAAAAGGAAACTGGGAAATCTGAAGAACTAAGCAGGAATGGCAGGAGTTTGGGTTGGACTAAGCACAAACCACATCTTAAGCTGCTCTGGAGCCAGGCAATGTCAAGGCCAGCTTAAAAAAAACCACTGCAGAGCAGTCCTGGGATCATGAGGTGAGAATTTCACTGAGTTCAGGACACCCAGAAGCATATCTTCTAGGGGGAAAAAAGGTACCTTGCCCTGGTCTAGCTAACAGCAGCACCCTGAGCCACTCTCCCTTTGCCCTGCAGAGTGCTTCATGTGCAACTGCAGTGGTGTCTGGGGGTGCACATCTGATGGCTACCAAAACATGAAAGTTCCCACTCCAGAGATATTTAGCTTGGGGCTTTCAGCAGACAGCACAGTCCCAAGCAGAAACTGGCTCAGTCTAACAGGAGGAATTGTGATGTTTGGCAGTTTGAGTTGTAGCAGACTGTGCTCCATGCAGAGCCAGGCTAAATGAATCTGTGCAAGCTGGGGGCTGAAAATGTTGAGCTTATTTTGGAGCAGCTTTATCACAACACAAATAAAGCAACTGAGATCAGTGGCTGGGGAGATGCAGAGAACCAGCAGGTGACATCCCTTGCAGCAGGGATGCCTCTTCCCTCTGAGAAAAACTCCTCAGCAGATTTGCCTTGGCACTTCAGAACTGCACCATCTGGTCACTGTCATTCCTGAAACAAAAATAAAGAGGTGTTGAGTCCTGGTTTGGGATCCACAGGCATCAGGCCTCAAGTGTCAGGCAATAGGAAGAGGAGAAAGAGGCACTGGACCAAACTAAATACATTAGGTCTGAGGTCTTAAATAGCATCAAATATTCTCATTTGGAGACTGGTCAGGGGATGAATGTGATGCATGAATGCAGCCAAGGGAAGAGAGGGGTGCAGGGACAGGAGAGGTGGCCAGAAAGGAGGAGAAATAGACTTGAGGGATGGGTGAAAACAATGATGTGGCCAAAGGAGGGAGGATTTTACTGCTGGACAGACTGCATGGGCAGTTACTACAAGGAGGAGCACTCACAGCTAATGAACTGCCCAGGTGGTGTCTGCAGGGGCCTTACCCTTGCCCCAAGCAGACTCACCTGATTTTCCACGTGAGCATTGTCATCAGCACATTAAAAATGACTCCTTTCAGCAGAGTGATCTTCAGGCCCAGCTGTGCCAACGACAGCATGTTCAGGTTTTCATCTGCAACAGGGACAGAGAATGAAGGTCACAGAGGTGTCCTCCCTTGCAGACTGACTTAGGAACACTTCTAATGAGGCTGTTCCCCCTGGGTGACTGAGGCAGCCAGGACAGGACTGCCCCACTCAGACTTTCCTCTCCTCAGCTGTTCCAGGGCTGAGTTCTCACTCAACAACCTCTCTGTCACCCAGTATGCAGCTCTGCCAACCACCCAGCTGGGCACACACAGCATATCATGAGCCCGAGGTGCTGGAGGTTGTTCCTCCTTCCTCTCCCTATAGTTTTTTAAGATGAGTGAGTGTTAGAAAGTTAAATTTCATTCAAGGAAGACAAAGTCTATTTGAGTTTTCTATCAATCTGGAATTGGGAAGCCACTTTGGTTTGCAAATCCACTGATCTGTGCAGGGGAAGCAGGGAGCTGTCATCAGCAAGTCACTTTCTGCCTTTGGAAGCCTCTCCCTGCAAAGCCTGACCAAGCCAGCCCAGATCAGTCAGAAGCCTTTTCCAAGAGCTGCTTTGGAACCATTTGGCTCCCTGGTTCCTCTCCAGCAAGCTGTGTGCTTGCACAAGCTCTGCTGTTCTGCAAACAGGGCAGGTGCAGAGGCAGGCTCAGCATCTTTGAGCTACCAGCAACAGCTTGGGCTCCAGCACTGCTCAGTGTGCTGCACAGCCACGGCTGCAGCAAAGCTTGCTCAGAGCTCTAAGCTATCTTTAGTGCAACCCTGCCTCTGACCCATGCTGCAGAAACCACCTCCTCAGCTCCTGCTGCTGAGCTGTTTGTGCACCCCAAAACACAAACAGCTCTTTGAAGTCTGAGCTGCAGCAAGGCTGAGTCATATCAGTACCTTAAATCATCCTGGCACAGGGAGCCTTTTGGCTAGCACCAGCACCTAGGCACTGGCTACCCTGGTGACATAAAAATGATCAGCTCAGATCTGGAAGGCTTCATTAACCCAGAGACTTTCAGCCTTGATCTTCAGAGCCTGTGGGACCCTTCTGTACATTTCCAGTCTGAGCCTTTTGCTCCAGTGGGAATACTGCAAATGGGACATTAGCAAAAAGCTTGGGAAGAGATCTCCTTGGTCAGGCCAAGCTTCACTCCTCAGATGCTGTGTGCATACCTGTCCTGAAGTGTGGAGACATCCCTGTGACACAGACAGAGCTGGCACCTGCAGACAGCAACAGGACATTTCATTAGGAACAGAAAGGTACTGCTCCAGGAGGTCACAAAGAGGCCTCTGCCTAGGAGGGCTGGGCAAGAGCTGCTGGCCTTAGGCCTTCCCAGGAACATTCATTTCTCCTGCTCATCAAACAGGAACATTCTTCTGGTCAGAAAATCTGATCCAAAGAAACTTTATTGTCCCACTGAACAGAGGAATTTCAAGCCTTGTATCCACCCCACTGTGAGTTTCAGCTCTCTCTGCTGTGACTGTACCAATCCACTGACCCTCACTCTTGTTTCCACCGAGAAGGAGGAGAAAGGAAAGCAGAGGCAAGAAGGCTCCTGTGGAGCGTGGGAGCACTGGCAGGGCTGGAGGTGTCCTGCTCACCCTGCTAGCGCAGAGACCAGAGTGCCCCAGACCTGCAGACATCAGCAGTGGCCTTACCACTGGCAGGGTCCTTGCCCTCCAGCTGCCCAAAGCCCTCGTGGCTGGCAGCACACTGCACTTCAGCCTTCCTGCCCCAGTAGGTTGCCAGGTAGGTCGCCTCCCGGCGCCGCTCCTCTGTGGCCACCTCCACAACAGCACTGGTCTCTTTGTTGGTGAAGCTCAGGGTGAGGTTCTCAGGGGAGTAGTCTGTGATAAGGCACATTTCCAGCTCCTCATCATCTTGAGAGGTGAGCCTGTAGACTGCAGGGGCTGGAGGGCCAGCTGGAAATGGAGAACAGAAGAGATGTCAGCGAGAGCACAGCTCCAGTGCCTTCGGTCCTGAAGGGCAGCTGCTGAGCTCTGCCCCTGGCTCCAGTGAGCAGCTCCCAAGCACAGGGAGCCTGTGCTGAGGCACTGCAGAGCCAAGCACCCACAGCAGGGCATGCAGGACCTGCATGGAACTTGTCTTGTGTGAGAGCACAGGGGGTGGTCAGGCAGGGTTCCTGGGGCATCTCCAGTGCTACTCTGGGCACCCACAGCCTGCGTGTCCATATCTAACCTGGGCACTGTAGCAGCTCCACTCTGCAGCCAGATCCCTTTGGGTCCTGGCCTGGATGCACTCTTCTTGCATCACTGCTGGGAGCTGTCCTGTGTCTGCAGAGAACTTGGCAGCCCAGGGGCATTCTGCCTTTTCTGCAGGTGTCTGACATCCAAAACCCAACTTCCTCCCCCTGTGCCCAGGGACAGTGGATAACTGCCAGGTCCTAAGGTCCCAGTTCCCACCTGTCTGACTGTGTCCCTCTGGGAGAAGGGCACTGCACAGTGGAGGGCATGGCCACAGTGAGGGGGAGATGATGAACCAAGTCCATGTGGCACTGCCTCATAGATTCATGGAATGCCAGGCTGGAAGGGACCTCAAGGATCCCCCAGTCCAACCTTGCAGGGTAAGAACAAAGTTAAATTGAGCTGCCCCAGCAGCCTGGCAGGCTGGGCCCTGAACCTGTGTAATGTAGGGGAATCCAGCACCTCCCTGGGGAGCTTACTCCAATGTCCAACCACCTGCATGGTGACATTTTCTTCCCTGGTATCCAGCTGTAATCTCCCCAGTACCCACCTGTGCCCATCAGCCCTGGGCTTTGCCGTGGGACTCTGTACAAAGGGAGTCTCCCTGCTGGTGAGAGCTGCCCTTTATGTACTTGAACATGGTTCAGAGGTCCCCCCTGAGCCTCCTCTTCTCCAGGCTGAACAAACTCAGCTCCCTCAGCCTTCCTTCAGGCCTCTGCTCATTCTTGTGACCCTTCTCTGGGCCCTTTCCAGCCTGTCCCCATCCTTCTTGTACAGCAGGAACCAAATCAAGGTGCTCAAGATGCACCTGCCCAGCACTGAGCAGAGTGTGGCAATGACATCTTTGTCCCTGCCTGTGAAACCCTTCTCAGTGCAGCTCAGCATGCTGGTGGCTTCCTTTGCCCCTGCCCTCACTGTTCACTCATCTTGAGCCTTTTGTCCACCAGCACCCCCAGGTCCCTCTCCACACTGCTGCCAGGCATTTCCCAACCCGAGCTGCATTCCTGGGTTGTGTGTTCCCAGCTGCAGGACTCTGCACTTGGCCTCATTAAGCTCCTTGCAGCTCCTTCTTGCCTGCTCCAGCAGCCTGTCAAGGCCTTCCTGGAGGCTGTCACTAGGCTGCACTGCCTGAAGCACACAGCAAGGCTCTTTTACCAAATGTTGCCCTGCAAAAGAGGGCTTTGGGGAACTCAAGCTGCAGATAAAAGACAGCTGAGGTTTGTTTCTGTTCTTTTGCATCAAACTCTGCCAGTAAGTCAGTTAGACTTGGATTTTCCACCCATATCAAAATGCTACCTGTGGTTAAACTCCTGTTTGCACATCAAGCTCCTGCTCTAAGCACACATTCACCTTGTGCAGCTCTTGAGAAAGTGCTTCCCAAAGCTTTGTTCTTGTGTAACAGTAAAATGCTGTGGGCACTGCAGTGCTGTAAAGATGCAATATCAGTGAAGACAACCTGCAGCTTTGAGCTGCAGCCACCCTCTGGCTGCAGCCACCCTCTGGCTGCAGCTTCCATGGAGTTTAGGATCACAGGTTTGAACCAGAGCTTCAGATCCCATTTCTAAACAAACTGCTCCTGCACAGGCCTCAGTTTTAATCAGCATTTGCTTTGTCCTCACACTCATAAACCTTGCAGCAGTACTGAAGAGATCCTAGCTCCCAGGAGAAGTTCTCTCTTCCTCCCATGGGGGAAGTTTGGACTAAGTCCTGTCTTTTAGAAATTGTCTGAGTCTTGTCCCAGTGCTGACCCCATCCCACCTCTGAGGTAAATGTTCTTCCCCTGTCCAGTTGCCACTTGGCAGCACCTTAGAGCAGCAGCCTTATGGTCCCAGGAGGAAACTAATCCACAGAGCTGAATGAGTTTTCCTCTGGCCCTTCTCAGCTGCACTTAGCTCAGCTTTGCTTGGCTTTGAAGAGCCTCACCAGACTCTCCCCCAGCTGTGTGGAGCAGTGGCTAATGTGTGTTCTGGGTCTGTCAAGCCCTTTCCCCAACCCCCTGTACTCCCAGTTTGGAAATAGATTTCAGTGATCATTTGTTAGGGGGAGGAAGACAGAAGCAGATAAAGCATTTAGTGGTAGAGCTCTGCCTGTGGTAGAGATGAGCCAGGAGTTGTTCTGCTTCTCTCTCATCATCAGTGCTCTGCTTTCTGAGGAGCTACATCTCCACCTCCCTTCAAACAAAGCTGTTTGCTGTTTGCTGTTTGTGCAACGCAGCTAAAACATGAGGTCTGCTTTCTGCAGCAGCTTCAGCAGCTCCTTGCAAACCTCTCATTTCTCACTCTTGCTCAGCAGGGCTGAGGCTTTGTTCTGGTGCTGGAGTTGTTTGCCACCAGGCTCCTTGCACATTTGCACAGCTCAGGTCTGATGCTGGCCTTGGTAAACATCACCTCTCATAACCACAGCTCTGACTGAACCTTTCCTGTTTTCCTGTCTCAGTGGGTTGGTGAATGTGCTGGGGGTGCTGTAGATGTTTGTGAGCTTTATTTGCAAGAACAATTGAGATGTAAACCATAATACTCTGAGCTGCTCACCCTGCCTAATTTCATAGAATCATAGAATGGTGAGGTTGGAAGGGACCTGAAGGATCATCCAGTTCCAACCCCCTGCCATAGGCAGGGACACCTCCCACTGGANATTTCATCTTGACTGAGGGATATCTTCCACAAGGACGAGCAGGAGCTGTTGGAATGCAGTTCTTACAGAGAAAGCCAACTCCAGAGGCTGCTTTCAGGGAGAGAGCAGCAGAAGCCTGTTCCAGCCTCAGCCTGAGCCCTGTGTCTGCTTTCCCAAACAAGCTGCAGCAGACTGAGCTCATTCTCCACTCCCTCCAAAGCAAACTCTGGATCTCCTGTCAGACTGGACCTGGAGGGGTAGAGATCTTGGATCCTCTTACCTCAGCCTGAGCCATGACATTGCAAAGCTGGAGCCAGCCTAGAGCTGCTGCCCAGCTCCAAGGGCATGCTCAGCCCTGACAGCCTCCCACAGGCTGACCTGGCCCCAGAGGAGCCTTAACATGCACCTCAGTGATGTTCACTGCCTGTTGTGCAGTGAAGGTTCCCAGAGGTACCAGAGCTCTTTTGTGACATCTGCCAGCCCTGCAGGGATGCTGAGATGCCCACAGCAAGGCTGCATGGCCACAGTCAGTACCTGAACCCTTCTCTGGACTTCTGGTGCTCATGTCTGGAGGTACTCAGGTCCCAGTCCTCCCTCAGCCAAGTCACCCAAAGGAGAAAGCCTCTGTGCAGTGTTGGCAGATGTGAAGATTCTGCTTCTCCTAGGGTCAGGCACAGCTCTGGGCTGCACCCCAAACATGGGTTTGCCTTTACCTCTGTGACTGGACTTGGGGGAGTTCAGTTACCAAAACCAGCCAGGAGCTTTCTCACAAAGCTCTGAAGGGGAAGAGTCCTCCCTGAGCTAACACCAAAGCTGAATTAGTGGAAGGAGCTACCCAGAGTGTGAGGAGAATCCACGTGCTGGGCTGGCTACACAGCTGCCTGGCACTGACCCAGGATGGACCCTGGGCAGCATCTCCCTCCACCAGGGAAAGGTCACAGGGGTGGGAAGGCACCTCCAGAGCTCACCCAGTCCAACCCCTGCCAGAGCAGGGCACCCAGGGCAGGGCACCCAGGGCAAGGCACCCAGAGCAGGGGGACCCAGGGCAGGGGCACCCAGAGCAGGGGCACCCAGAGCAGGGGGACCCAGGGCAGGGGCACCCAGGGCAGGGGCACCCAGAGCAGGAGCACCCAGAGCAGGGCACCCAGAGCAGGGGCACCCAGGGCAGGGGCACCCAGGGCAGGGCACCCAGGGCCACATCCAGGGGGGGTTTGAATGTCTCCAGAGAAGGAGACTCCACAACCCCTCTGGGCACAAAACACTTTTGCATCATTTTCTCCCAAAACCAGAGGGGATTTCAATTGCCAAACAGGTTTTAAGTTTTCTGTGCCAGAGATTGGATTTCTGCAGGAAACCAAAGAGCCAGAACAGATTTGGTTGCAAGGGTCCAGACCATTCATGATCTAACAGTTGTGCACAGGGAGATGCTAGGTTATGGTGGGACAAAGACCTTAAGGTCTTTGCTACTCTGGTCCAACCCTCCCAACTAGACTCAGCCACTCAAGACCTCATCCAGCCTGGCCTTGAACACCCCCAGGGAGGAGGCAGCCACAGCCTCTCATCACTGTAGAGCTTCCTCAGCTCCACTCTCACCCTGCTCTGCCTCAGCTCCAAACCATTCCCCCTTGGCCTGGCTCAGACCCCCTCAGCAAAAGTCTCTCTGCAGCCTTCCTGCAGGATCCCTTCAGTTCCTGGCAGCAGCTCTGAGGTGCCCCTGGAGCCTTCTCCACTGCAGGCTGCACACCCCTAGCCCCCTCAGCCTGTGCTCACAGCAGAGCTGCTCCAGCCCTTGGAGCATCTTTGTGGCCTCCTCTGGACCTGCTCCAACAGGTCTGAGTCCTGCTGCTGCTGAGGACATCTGTGGAGCTGCCTCAGACACAGCTGCTGCCTCAGCCCACAGTGCCAGACTGTCCTCATCAGCCTTCATAGAATCACAGAATGGGAAGGTTGGAAGGGACCTCAAGGATCATCCAGTTCCAACCCCCTGCCATAGACAGGGACACCTCCCACTAGTANAGTCTCCACTTCAGCTAAGGAGTTGTTGTTTCATTATTTAGGCAACTACTCTGACTTCAGTAA
Source organism: Ramphastos sulfuratus (assembly GCA_013399055.1). Taxonomy (NCBI): domain Eukaryota; kingdom Metazoa; phylum Chordata; class Aves; order Piciformes; family Ramphastidae; genus Ramphastos; species Ramphastos sulfuratus. The sequence continues at coordinate 26,230 of WBNM01026451.1, forward strand.
CCCCTCCGAGGCCACAGCCCTGTGTCAGCTCAGACACTCATAGCTCCAGCATCCCATTCACCCCAGTTTGAATCACCTCTTTTGCCACCTGGGAAATGCCTTCACAAGGCAGTGCAAACCCAAGACATGAGCCCAGAGGTGTCCCTGCTTTCTGTTCCTTTTCCCTGCTTTTTGTTCCTTTGCCCTGCTTTTTGTTTCCTTTCCCTGCTTTTTCTTTCCCCTGCTTTTTGTTTCTTTGCCCTGCTTTCTGTTCCTTTTCCCTGCTTTTTGTTTCCCCTCAGTGGAAGGCAGAACACTGTTAGTGCCTGAGAGGCCTCAGAAGTCCCTGTCTGTGGCATGCCAACATCATTAACCTGACACACTGATGCCAGTGCCTCATTTCCCACTGTCCCCAGTCTCCCTGATCTATCCTCATGAGCACTCTGGTGAGAATTAACCCCAGGTTGATTTTCTTTCAACCTTCCCTCCTCCCTCCACTCTTTCAGAGCTTTTGTTCATTATCCACAGAGGGAGACCCATTCAGAAGCCCTGAGCACTGCTCCTGCTCTCACAGCTGCTCTTACACACCTGGGTTGACTTCCAGCACCGTTCCTGCCCCAAGCACAGATTTACCACAGCTCTCAGTGTCTCACTCCACCAGAAGCCCTCACAATACATTTCTGCCTTCCAGCTGCACATTCCAGTGGCTCCACATCCAACCCCCACAGGGAAGCTGCCTACACAAAGATGTTTCCAATTCCATCCCATCCTTCCAGGTCTCTAGAGCATTCTGAACTCTGGGGAGAGCAGAGAGCTGCCAGGGGTCACAGCCAGTTGAGTCCCCTTCCCAGTGCAGCTCTGCTCTGCCTGCTCACACTGTGCCATCAGGTTTTACACTTCAGTCTTGGATCTTAAACCCAAAACCTCATGACATTGTCTTAGGCTGGGGTAGAAAAAGCAGCCTCTAAGGCATTCTCAGACCATTTCCAAGCTGCAGTGCATGAAGCCACGGCTGCTACAGCACCATCCCCAGCTGTGCTGTCTGCCGCGGGTCACTGCCACACCACAGCCAAGCGCTCCAGGACAGCATCTCTGCTCCACCTGGCTTTTGTCAAGAGAAGCCAAAAAGAAGTTGGAATCTGCTCCCATGAAAGTCTCCAGTCCATCTGTGCACAAATGATTTGCTAATCCTGGTGTTAATATGGAACTGAAAGCTCAAACTTACTTGGGGTAACAAGGAGTGGAGTCCCAGCTCCAAAGGTGAGTTTCCCGTAGCCCTGAGTGGCACACTGCTGCCAGCCTCTACAACAACAGCCAGGCCTGCCCAGCCTCTGCTGACAGGCACTGCAGAGCAGGGAATAACTTCAGGAGCAATGGTGAAACTCACTGATTGAAGTCACCTTCAAAGCACTCAAGAAATCTCCCAGAGAACTACCAGGAGCAGAACCAGAGATCCAAAGGAGGAATGTTCAGTGTGGCAGCCCTCAGGGCAGCACTGGCAGCAGCCTGCTTCTTGCTTTTGCATCTGTGACATCACCTCAGCACCCCTGTTCCCTGAGCCTGTTTGCCCTGCATGTTTCACCATCTGCTGCCCACCTACCTCCATCATAGAATCATAGAAGGGGAAGGTGGGAAGGGACCTCAAGGATCATCCAGTTCCAACCCCCTGCCATAGGCAGGGACACCTCCCACTAGCACAGGTCACTCAAGGCCTCATCCACCCTGGCCTTGAACCCCTCCAGGGAGGGAGCAGCCACAACCTCCCTGGGCAACCTGTGCCAGTGTCTCACCACCCTCACAGCAAACAACTTCCTCCTAACATCCACTTTCAATCTCCCCTCTGCCACTCCAAACCCATTCCCCTTGTCCTGCCATTCCCAGCCCTTGTCAGTAGTCCCTCCCCAGCCTTCCTGGAGCTCCCTTCAGATCCTACAAGGCCACTCCAAGGTTTCCTGGAAGCCTTCTCCTCTCCAGGCTGCAGAACCCCAACTCTCTCAGCCTGTCCTCATAGGAGAGCTGCTGCAGCCCTCTGATCACCAGCAAGGTTCTTTTCCCTGCTCTCAGCTTGCAGCCTTCTCCACCTCCATAATTCACAGCATCACAGAACCACAGAATGGCTTAGGCTGGAAGGGACCTCGAAGCTCATCCAGCCCCAACCCCCCTGTGCCATAGGCAGGGACACCTCCACCAGAACAGGTCACTCAAGGACTCATCCAGCCTGGTCTTGAACACCTCCAGGGAGGTTGTGGAGCACAGAAGACCTCCCTGGGCAACCTGTGCCAGTGTCTCACCACCCTCAACCTGTGCCAGTGTCTCACCATTCTCAACCTGTGCCAGTGTCTCACCACCCTCAACCAGTGCCAATCTCTCACTACCCTCAACCAGTGCCAATCTCTCACTACCCTCAACCTGTGCCAGTCTCTCACCACCCTCAACCTGTGCCAGTCTCTCACCACCCTCCCTGTCAAGAACTTGTTCCTCACATCCCAGTCTAAATCTCCCCTCTGCCAGTTCAAACCCAAGGAAGCTTTGCAAGAATCCCTTCAGCTCTGGGTGCAGTTCTCTCCTCACAGGTGTCAGTGGCACACTGTGACCTTGAGTAGAGCTGGGAGCTCACAGGCAGTTGCAAAGACAGCTCTGGTACTCCAGGATTCACCACACTGAGCTGTGTGGCAGCAGGAGTAAGTGTTAAGTAGCTGGCTGGGCAGCTGCTAACAGCTCTGCACATCTGGATTGGAGCTCCAGCAACAAGCAGAATCCACTTGCCATATCTGTGGACAATACAGGACCTGTCCATCAGGCAGAGCAGCTGAAAGGTGCCCAGAGCTAGTACTTACTCAACACTTACTGCTCCTTGATGGGATTCTGCTACAAGCGAGTAACAGCTCCAGCAGTGCTGAGCACCCGAAGGAGAGGTGCTCCAAATCAGTCATACACAGCTTGGGGTTGGAAGGGACATTCAGAGCTCATCTCCTCCAGCTCCCCTGCAGTCAGCTGCCCAGAGCCCACCCAAGCCAACCCTGAGTGTTTCCAGGGGCTGCTACCACCCACCCTGGCAGCCTGTTCTGTGTGGGAGGGCAATGAGGCTCCCGAGGTGCCTGCAGCACAGGTCCTGTGAGGAGCATCTCAGGGAGCTGAGGGGGTTCAGTCTGGAGGAGGCCGAGGGCAGACCTCATTGCTCTCTGCCTGAAAGGAGGCTGGAGCAAGGAGGGGGCAACCAATTCTCCCTGCTGGCAAGGAATAGGACCAGAGGAAATGGTTCCCAGCTGTGCCAGGGGAGGTTCAGGCTGGATGTTAGGAAATATTTCTTCACTGAGAAGGTTCACTGAAACAGGCTGCCCAGGGCAGTGGTGGAGCCACCATCACTGGAGAGTTTAAATGTCATGTGGAGCTGGTTGGACTAGCCTGTGCTGTGCTGGGGGCTCCAGAGCAGGATGCACTACACGAGGTGGGATCAGAATCCCCTTCCCCAAGCTGCTGCCCACTCTCCTCTCTTCAGCCCAGGGCACATTTGCCTTTCTGCTCAGTGAGCTCAGAGTGCCAGCCCATGCCCAGCAGTGGCACAGCCATGCAGTGCATTCTCATCTCACAGCTTCCATCACTTAGCTTGAGGCCAATGGAGCTGGCCTGGATTTGCCCTTAGGAGCAAATAAATCCACTTGGCTCATGGCAGGAGAGCAAAGCCAGCCCTTGGCCCAGCTTACTCCCAGAAAGCAGCTGATGAGCACTGACAGCTGCCTGCAGACTGCTTGGGCAGCTGCTGTGGAGCAAATTCCACTGCTGAAGCCTTTGGCAGCTGCCATGGCCCAGAGCTCGGTGTTGATCCACAAGAGTCTTGCAAAGGAGGCAAGAAATCAGGATGAGTGTACCTGGCAAAACCAGAAGTCTTGTCCCAGACCCAAAAGTGAGTTGGTAGCTCCTGTCACACTACAGCACAGCCCTCTACAATATCCAGAGTGGCCTTGGCTGGAACCTTCCGGAGGGAACTACTGCACCAAAAGAAGCTCTGGTTAGGCAGATCCATCTGGCTGGGACTTTCCTTCTGACTTTCTTTTCCTGTGGTGGTTTGCATCTTTCAAACTCTCAAATATCTGTTATTAATATTCCCCTCCACCACATTTAGCCCTTTGCTTCCAGGAAGCCTCCTGCATCACAAAGTCTGTCTCCATCTCACCTCACTTTATTACCCTGCCAGATTCCTCTCCCCAGAACAGTTTCTTTGCTGTTACTGCAGAGCTCACCTCTGACCAGTCATGTCTCAGCCTCCATCACCCCTCTCTTGCCTTTGGCATCTGAATTGGTCAAGAGTGGGTCCAGAGCAAGTTTGCAAGTAGCTTCTGCAGGGCAAGCAGAGGTTTGGAGTGTGCCTGTTCTGCTGTCAGACACCCAGGGCTCACCCTGCACTGGGGAGGCTCTCAGGTTGCACAGTGCCCCCAGAGTGAGCTCTGGGGCAGATTCATAAGGACATGGCCACAACAGTCAATTTGGGACATGTCAATGACCTCATGATCTTGATTTACAGCTCCTCTTGCTTGCTGGGAGCTCCACAGAGAATCCTGGAGTGGCTCAGCGTGGAAGGGACCTCAGAGATCATGGAGCCCAACCCCCCTGCCACGGGCAGGGACACCTCCCAGCTAGACTCAGCCATTCCAGGCCTCATCCAGCCTGGCCTTGGACATCCCCAGGGAGGAGGCAGCCACAGCCTGCCTGGGAAACCTGTGCCAGACTCTCACCACCCTCACACTGCAGAACTTCTTCCTCAGCTCCACTCTCACCCTGCTCTCCCTCAGCTCCAAACCATTCCCCCTTGGCCTGGTTCAGACACCCTGATGAAAAGTCTCTCTGCAGCCTTCCTGCAGGATCCCTTCAGCTCCTGGCAGCAGCTCTGAGGTGCCCCTGGAGCCACCTTCTCTGCAGGCTGCTCCCCCCCAGCTCCCTCAGCCTGTGCCCACAGCATAGCTGCTGCAGCCCTTGCAGCATCTCTGTGCCCCCTCTGGACTCATTCTGGGTCCTCATGCTGGGTGGTTTTTACTTTTCCTGGGAGGGTTTTGAGCAAGGCCAAGAGGCTCATTGGAACTGTGAGGAATTTCCCCAGAGGCTTTCAGAACAAAGAGTTCCTGCACATTGCTCTGGGTTTAACCATGAAGGTTAATAAAACTGCTTTGATATTCTCTTAGCAGTGAATCATTCTAAACCAGGGAAAATTAACTTTTCATGAGTGCACCCAAAGCATTCAGGTATTAAATGTTCCTAGAAGTATTCTTAAGAAATTCACCTCTCAGGAGCTGCCTAACTCTACTGCTGCTATTCCAAAGGTTTTCAGATAAGAGGATAAGAGGAGAGGTCTGGGGCTTGGGGGGGGGATGTCTACAGCTACCTGAAGGGAGGTTGTAGCCAGCTGGGGTTGGGCTCTGCTGCCAGGCACCCAGGGACAGAACAAGAGGACACAGCCTCAAGCTGTACTAGGGCAGGGTCAGGCTGGATGTTAGGAAGAAGCTCTTGCCAAAGGGAGTGATTGGCATTGGAATGGGCTGCCCAGGGAGGTGGTGGAGTGCCCATCCCTGGAGGTGTTCAAGACAAGCCTGGATGGGCACTTAGTGCCATGGCTGGTTGGTTGGGTGGGGCTGGGTGAGCTTGGAGCTCTCTGCCAACCTGGCTGATCCTATTCTGTCTATGACCTTTTTCAGACACTTGTGGCAGCCACTGTCAGAGCACAAATTACTTTGTGCCCAGGGTCACCTTTCCATCTTTCCACAGAAGTCACCCAGCAGTGAGCTTTGCTTCTTGCCCTCTCTGCCCACTGCCTGGGGACCTCTTCCACCTCTACTTTTTAAGACTGGTCACACTTTCAGAGCTTGACTTCTAAAGTGCTCTGAAAGCTTGAAGTGGGTGTTGAAGGCCTGGGTGCTCAAATCAGTTGGCTGATAAGAGACTTGGGACTGCCAAGGACAAGCTCCTCCCTGAGCTTCTGGTCCTCATCTAAAGCTTTGTGACCTGTCAGGCTCAGCCCTGCTGCTGCTGCTTTGGTGTGAGCTCCAAAGCAGAGCTCCTGTGCTGCATCCCCACACAATCAGCAGCTTTTGTTGTCTTAGCACCCACATGCTAGAAAGGTCCTTCTCACCCACTACACCTTTCTGAGACTCACCACTGTACTTCCCTGCCCCACAGTGGCTTCCACCATGTCCCTTGGATTCTCTTCTACAAGAGGGGTTTTGGTTTAGGATTCCTGTTCACTTTCCAGGAAAACTCTTCCTGCATGTGCAAAACTTCACCATCAGGAGCAGAGAGGGGAAAATACACATTCAGCCATGGAGGTCACTCTTGCACCAGCTGAGCATTTATGATTCTATTCCTAATACATTGTGGAGTGATGGAAGAGGCAAAAGGGAAGGGAAAGAAGCAGTTCCAAGAGGAACCAGACCTGAGACTCCAGACACACCTGGGCAAATGCTGAGTTTGGTTCCAGCTCCAAATGTGAGTGGTTCATAAGCATCACACTGTGAGACAAAGCTCTGCACAATGCTGCACTGCTGGGTGAAGGGTTCAGAAGAGGACAATGAAGGTTCCTATGGAACATTCCAAGCAAGGGTCCTGGCCACCTCCTCAGCACAGAGAGCAGTAAACACTTCCTTCAGCCACGTTCCTCAACCTCCTTAACCTTCCTGGCACTCACTGGTTCCAGCTGTGGGCTACCACCAGGTTACTCATCTGCTGCCCCTCTGGCTCCACTGTCAGTCTGTGTCTGCATACAAACTGCTGCTTCTCAGTCTCACAGATCTCACCACCCAAACATCTCAGAGGACATCACTGATCAGAAGGAAGGTCAAATTTGCCTGTTCCTAATGGGACTGCAGATGAAAGAGAGGAAAAGGCAACAGATTTTCCTGCAACTGTCTCAAACCTGAATGAGCCTAACCTGGAGTTGGGCACCACAGCACCCAGGAGATCTGTCTGCTGGTTTGGCAGCAGCTGCTTCTGAAGGAAGCATTTCCCTGCTCTGTGGGCAAACACTGCCTTGGCTCCACTGAATGCTCCCCTCAGCAGCTCAGTGTCCCAAAGCTCAGAATTCTTACTTGGTTTTACCACCAGCCTGGTTCCAGCTCCAAAGGTAGGTCTGTAGCCATATGTAGACACTGTGGTAGTTGCCATAGCAAAAACCTTGGGAGCCTCCCAGCCAGCCCCACCCACCCAAGAGCACTCCCCAGGCAAATCCCCCACGGCCACACACACACTCCCAGGGCTTCAGCTCTCACCTCCATGGCCTCTACTGCCTCCTCTTCCTCACCTCACTGCAGCTCAGGAGCACCACAAGCCAGAGAAGAGCCACAAGGCCATTCCCTTCACACCNACAAAGACAGGTTGGTATTTCCCTGATGCTGTGGTGGCACTGTGCTTCCTCTCTCAGCAAAAACCTTCCCAGCCACTCTGCAGAGCTTCAAACACTCCTGACCAGACACTGCAGAGCTGGCCCTGGGTCAGCTGCAGCCTGAAGTGAGGCCATCCCCAGTGCATCTGTGGGATCAGGAGCACCCCTGGCCCAGTGTCTGTAAATCCCATCTGGATGCACAGCTGCTTCTGCCCTCAGCCTCCCCAGTGAGGATTTCATCCCAGTTCATCACCTCTCAGATCCCTCTTCACTGTCTGCCCTGTGCCCATGGCCTGCCTGCCAGTCAGGGGTGACCCAGAAGCACCAAGGGTGTCTGCAGGGTGCTGCAAGGGACTCCCCATGCCTTTGGAGAGAGCACACAGGGGAGGTCACCTTGCCACACACAGAGCATCCCTTCCACCACACAAAGGCCAGGGAGCTGCTTCACCACCTGCACTTGCCCCCAGCCTTAGCTCAGCCATGCTGAGGGTGGGACAGGCAGCAGGAGCTGACATGAAGCAGCAGTGCAGGGTGGAAGCAGAGGCTGACAGTCTGCCTGTGTGTGGCACAGCCAGAGCCAGAGCCAGAACCATTGCACCTTTGGACCAAAGCTCATTTCTGAGGACTGCTGCCCTGAGCCAGAGCCTGCCCTGCAGCCAGCAGCAGATGCCAGAGCTGAGGGGCAGCAGCCCAGCAGGAGAGAAGCAGGAGCAGTCCCTGCCCTCTGGGCACAGGGCAGCATTCCAGCAGGTGGAAGGAGGCTGGGAGAAAGGAGCAGCAGCTGAAGGCATAACCTGAAGCTGTGCCCCTTTGCCAAGACTGAGCTTCCACAGGTCATGCTCTGGTTTCAGCTCAGCAAGAGCAGAGGCTCCTCCACATTCCTGCAGGGAAAGGCAATTCCTGCTCCTGGGGACTCCCAGCCCCTGACTTTGTCCCTCAGAAGTAGGAACCCTTGGGAGCCTCCCAGCCAGCCCCACCCACCCAAAAGCACTCCCCAGGCAAATCCCCCACGGCCACACACACACTCCCAGGGCTTCAGCTCTCACCTCCATGGCCTCTGCTGCCTCCTCTTCCTCACCTCACTGCAGCTCAGGAGCACCACAAGCCAGAGAAGAGCCACAAGGCCATTCCCTTCACACCTCCCTCCTTGGCAGTTCCACACCTGCATCACTGCAGGTTTCCCCTTCCCTCTTCTTGTCTTTCTCTGACTTCTTTTCCCTTTCCACCTCTTCCCTCTCCCCACCATGGATGCTGCTTGCCAGGCCCTGCTGAAACCACCCCAAAGTGCTGCACACAGCCTCTGCTCTGTGCCTTTGGAAGGCAGAGGACAGTTCCCACCTCTGCTGAGTGCCCCTTGGCTCAGAGCACAGGCAGCTCACCTGGGGCCACCAGAAGCTTGGTTCCACTTCCCCAGATGGGTTCCTCCCATCCTCCAACCCTAGCACTGTGTGACAGCTCCTTACAAAATGAGCCTCTTCCTTCAGCCACCTCAGTGGGTGCTGGAGGCCTTGGGCACATTCAGGCATGGATCTGCCTCTGAGGGAAGCTCTCAACACCTCTCTGGCTCTGCAGCAGATCTCCTCTAGCCTCTCCTTGACAAATTCTGTTCTCCATGCTCAACTGGATTTAAGTCAAAGCTGACCCAGAGACAAACAGCTCTGGCCACAGAGAGCTCCCAGAGAGTTCTGACAGAGGAGACAGAGGAAAGCTGCACACTCACAGGGCTGGGCACACAGCCTGGTCCCTGAGCCAAAGGTCAGCTTGCCAGNGGCCAAAGATCAGCTTGCCATAGCCAGCTCCATAGTCACACAGCATTTCCTGCCATGCCAAAAAGCCCAACAAGCCAGGCAGAACCTACAGCTCTGGCCAAGCTTTTCTCCAGCCATGTCTAGACTTGAGGGGCAGCCAAAGGGCCAAGAGTGCTTCCACTGTGTTCCAAAGCCCACTGAGATGCAGTGGTGCAGGAGAGGGCAGCTGGGGACACCTGGCAGTGGGCACAGAACCTCTTTGACCACCCCAGTCAAACTGAGGCACAGAAAGGTCCTTTTGGACCAAGTTTCCCTTACAGCCCAGCCCATGGCTGGATCTGGGCACACACAGCTGCCCAGCACCCAGTCAGGCTGCTCTGAGCCAGCCCAAGGAGAGTCCAGAAAGCAGAGGGGCAGGGCTGGACTTACCTGGCCTGACAGTGAGTCTGGTGGCAGAGCAAAGGACAGGTCCCTCCACAGCAGCTGTGGTGCTGTCACAGCCCTGCCTCTCTCCCCAAGGCCTTGCCAAGCTCTCTGCAGAGCTGGGCACCATCAGCTGGGCTGGGCAGTGCTGGCTGGCACTGAGTCAGACAAACCTTCCAGTGAAGACCCTCCCAGCCTGTCTGTGGGATCCAGAGCACCATTGCCCCTCTTGCTCAATGCCTTTTTGGGAGGACTGCTGCAGCTGCTGAGCCACACCAGTGGGGATTTCTGTAAGTTCAGCCTCCCAGAGACCCCTCTTCATCACCTTCCTCACACACCAGTGCCCCTCTGCTGCCCTGCCCTTACCCCTCTCTTCTTCCAGCTACCTGAGGACATCTCTAAGGCTCTTCAGAGCACACTGCAGGATTTTGACAGATGAGGCAGAGGAAAGCTGCAGGCTCACAGGGCAGGGCACACAGCCTGGCCCCTGAGCCCGAGCTCAGCTGCAGACCTGCTGCTGCCATAGCCACACAGCACTTCCTTGCAGAGCAGAAAGTCCAAACCTCAAGGCCTTGTGCAAAGATTTCCAGGCCTGGAGGGACAGCCATAGGGCAGCCTCTTCCTCCTCACCTCACTGCAGCTCAGGAGCACCACAAGGCAGAGAAGAGCCACAACAGCATCCCAACCTGTGCCACAGAGCTGCTCTGTGCCTTTGGAAGGCAGAGGACAGTTCCCACCTCTGCTGAGTGCCCCTTGGCTCAGAGCACAGGCAGCTCACCTGGGGCCACCAGAAGCTTGGTTCCACTTCCCCAGATGGGTTCCTCCCATCCTCCAACCCTAGCACTGTGTGACAGCTCCTTACAAAATGAGCCTCTTCCTTCAGCCACCTCAGTGGGTGCTGGAGGCCTTGGGCACATTCAGGCATGGATCTGCCTCTGAGGGAAGCTCTCAACACCTCTCTGGCTCTGCAGCAGATCTCCTCTAGCCTCTCCTTGACAAATTCTGTTCTCCATGCTCAACTGGATTTAAGTCAAAGCTGACCCAGAGACAAACAGCTCTGGCCACAGAGAGCTCCCAGAGAGTTCTGACAGAGGAGACAGAGGAAAGCTGCACACTCACAGGGCTGGGCACACAGCCTGGTCCCTGAGCCAAAGGTCAGCTTGCCAGAGCTGGATCCATACTCACACAGCATTTCCTGCCATGACAAGAAGCCCAACAAGCCAGGCCAGCAGCAGCTCCTCTCCCCATGCCCTTACTCAGCTGTGACAGGGTTGGGATGGGCAGAAGGAGGCTGAGAGAATCTCAGAGCAGCCTGGAGCACGAGCAGAGGTTAACAGTCTGCCTGTGTGGGATGGGACCAGGGCTGGTGCCAGAGCCAAGGGACATCTCCCAATCCTCCTCCTTCTTGACCTGTCCCCCACGGTCTCCATACTGACCCTGGGCTGCTCTTGAAAGGGGAAAACCCTGCCAAGGTGAGAGAGAACCAGGCTGAAGCCTATAGAGCCTCAAGAGCCTCAGGTGCTCCTGACCTGGCCAGTGAGAACTTCCCTCCAGGGCATCACAAGCAGCCCTGTCCCACTGCCAGAGCTGCCTTGCTGTTGGCACCACTGCCCACACACTGCTGCCCACTGCAACACCAACCCTGCTGGGACACAGTGACACCAGGGAGACAAAGGACCACGGCAGCAGCCTCAGCATGGCTGGCACCAGGTGGCCAACAGTGTCTGCAGGCTCAGGTCTCTGTGGCACACAGCCACAGGCATGCAGGGCGAGGGCAGAGATGGCAACAGGCAGCTCAAGAGGCTTGGACTCTGTTAGAGCTGCAGAGGGCCCCAGGCACCAGCACGTGCAGGGGAGCCAAGGCCAAGGGACACCAGGAGAATTCCACAGGTCCCAAAGTGATTCCCCTCACAACAGAGGCAGAGGCAGATGAAGCAGTCCCAGGCTCCAGGCCTCATTCCTGCTTACCTGGCACCACTGAGAGCTCTGTCCCCTCTCCAAAAGTGGCTCTGCCTGTAGCAGCCACACTCTGACACACTGATGACAAAAAGCTCTCCCAAAGCCCTGCAGATGGTCACAGCACAAAGCATGCAGGACACAGCCAAGCTCCTGGCAAAGCAGCCTCGAGCCCAGCCTCAGGAGCTGGGCCACAGGAAAGTCCATCCCAGCTCAGCTGCACTGCCCAGAGAAATCTTTTCCCTGCCCTGGTCTGACTTTGGCTCTCAGGAGTGACAACTCCCACCCATGCCAACAGCTGCCCACAGTCAGGGAGACCTCGTGGATGGGAATTTCCTCTAAGTTCAGCCTCCCACAGGGCTCTCTGCATCACCCTCTCCAACACCACTGCCCTGTGCCAGCCTGCCCCTCTCTGACTTCTTCCAGACACCCGAGGGCATCTCTAAGGCTCTTCAGAGCACACTGCAGGACGTTTGAGAAAGGAGGCAGAGGAAAGCTGCAGACTCACTGTGCTGGACCAGCAGCCTGGCCCCTGAGCCAAACATCAGCATGCCAAAGTAGGTGCCATACTGCCACAGCATTTCCTTCCACAGCAAAAAGCCCAGAAACCAGCTCAGGATTAGCTCCTCTGCCCAGGCCCTTGTTCAGCCATGCCCAGGATTCGAGGGCAGCCAAAGGGTACAAATCCTCTGCCCTGCAGCAGAAACCCCCCTGGGATGCACTGGAGCAGCACAGCCTCACACTAGGGCAGCTGGGACTTGTGAGAGCAGTTCTGTGCTGCATCCCAGCTGGGACTTGTGAGAGCAGTTCTGTGCTGCATCCCAGCTGGGACTTGTGAGAGCAGTTCTGTGCTGCATCCCAGCTGGGACTTGTGAGAGCAGTTCTGTGCTGCATCCCAGCTGGGACTTGTGAGAGCAGTTCTGTGCTGCATCCCAGCTGGGACTTGTGAGAGCAGTTCTGTGCTGCATCCCATCTGAGACTTCTGGGATCAGGTCTCTGCTCCATCCCAGCTGGGACTTCTGGGAGCAGGTCTCTGCTCCATCCCAGTCCAGCTGAGGCACAAAGGTCATTTGGACCACTCTGCAATGTTGCCTTCAAGGAAGGTCCATTGCTGGATGCTGGAACACAGAAATCACAGAAGCTGCACTCCATGGCTGCAGGGAAAGGCAATTCCTGCTCCTGGGGACTCCCAGCCCCTGACTTTGTCCCTCAGAAGTAGGAACCTTGGGAGCCTCCCAGCCAGCCCCACCCACCCAAGAGCACTCCCCAGGCAAATCCCCCACGGCCACACACACACTCCCAGGGCTTCAGCTCTCACCTCCATGGCCTCTACTGCCTCCTCTTCCTCACCTCACTGCAGCTCAGGAGCACCACAAGCCAGAGAAGAGCCACAAGGCCATTCCCTTCACACCTCCCTCCTTGGCTACTCCACACCTGCACCACTGCAGGTTTCCCTCTGCCTCTTCTTGTCTTTCTCTGACTTCTTTTCCCTTTCCACCTCTTCCCTCTCCCCACCATGGATGCTGCTTGCCAGGCCCTGCTGAAACCATCCCAAAGTGCTCCTGAAGCTGCTCCCAAGCACAGCAGCATTAGCAGCAATGTCACTCAAGTTCCCAGCTTCAGGGACTCCTCTGACAGCTGACACTGCCTGCAAGCCATGAAACAAACACTGCTGCTATTCCCTTTCCCCTAGGAAAGGTGACCCAGAGACAAACAGCTCTGGCCACAGAGAGCTCCTGTGGACACCCAAAGAGTTTTGACAGAGGAGACAGAGGAAAGCTGCACACTCACAGGGCTGGACACACAGCCTGGTCCCTGGGCCAAAGATCAGCTTGCCATAGCCAGCTCCATACTCACACAGCATTTCCTGCCATGCCAAAAAGCCCAACAAGCCAGGCCAGCAGCAGCTCCTCTCCCCATGCCTTTCTCCAGCCATGTCTAGGCTTGAGGGGCAGCAAAGGGTGAATTGTGCCTGCACTGAGTTCCAAAGCCCACTGAGATGCTGTGCTGCAGAACAGGCCTGCTGGGTACCTGTGACAGTGAGCATGGCACCACTGTGACCACCCCAGCCTGACTGAGGCACAGAAAGGTCCTTTTGGACCAAGCTTCCCTTACAGCCCAGCCCATGGCTGGATCTGGGCACACACAGCTGCCCAGCACCCAGCCAGGCTGCTCTGAGCCAGCCCAAGGAAGGCCTCTGGGAGAGCAGAAAGCAGAGGGGCAGGGCTGCACTTACCTGGCCTGACTGTGAGTCTGGTTCCAGACCCAAAGGCAGTTGTGTACACGCCAGATGCTGCAGTGTCACAGTGCTGCTGCTCTCAGCAAAAACCTCACTGCTGCCTTGTCAGAACAGAGCAGCCTGAGCTCACCTGGGCACTGCTGGCTGGCACTGAGAGTCAGCCACATGCTCAAGTGAAGACCCTCCCCAGCCTGCTGTGGGATCCAGAGCACCATTGACCCTCTTGCTCAGATCATAGAGCCACAAAGTGGTTTGGCTTGGAAGAGACTTAAAGATCCTCCAGCTCCTGCCATGGGCAGGGACACCTTCCCCAGATCAAGTTGCTCAAGGTCTCATCCAACCTGGCCTTGAACACCTGCAGGCAGGGGACACCCACAGCCTCCCTGGACAACCTGTGCCAGCCTCTCACCACCCTCCCTGGCAAGAATTTCTGCCTAATCTGGTCCGGTTTGGGAGGGCTGCTGCTGTTTCTGAGCCACAGCAGTGGGAATTTCTGTAAGTTCAGCCTCCCAGAGACCCCTCTTCATCACCTTCCTCACACACCAGTGCCCCTCTGCTGGCCTGCCCCTCTCTAACTTCTTCCAGATGCCTGAGGAATCTCTAAGGCTCCTCAGTGGACCCTGCAGGACGTTTGAGAAAGGAGACAGAGGAAAGCTGCAGACTCACAGGGCTGGGCACACAGCCTGGCCCCTAAGCCCGAGCTCAGCTTGCTGTAGAAGCTGCTGGAGCCATTTCCTTCCCTAGCAGAGAGCTCAGCCAGTAGCTCCAGAGCCCTTCCTCAGCCGTGCCAAGCGTGGGTGGGCAGCAGAAGGCTGGCACAAGGTCAAAACAACCTGCAGCAGAAGCAGAGGTTAGCAGCCTGCATGTGGCTGTGCAGGGAAGCAAAGTCAGCAGCTTTGGGTGTCTGTGAGCTTCCAAGGTTGCTGTGAGCCCACCCATCGGGGACTACCTCAGCACCACACAGCAACCCCTTCAAGAGAGGAGCAGCTGCAGCCTCACCCTGGAGGTCTCTGGCAGGAGACAAGGACCACTTGGCCTTCACCCTTCACTGCCCAAGCTTTGCACCACACAACCATGAGCTAGAAGAGAACAAGGAAGCAGTTCCAGCTTCCAGGGCAATTTCCTACTCTCAGGCTGCAGCTGAAGCTCAGATCCCTCCAGAAGCAACCTTCCCTGCACCATCCAAACTGACACTGCTCAGACCCAGAGTGTCCCTGTCAGGCCTGCAAGGGGCCTGGGACAAGGAGCCACAGCAAAGCTCTCTGGTGCCACAGGCCCACAGGCAGTGCTGCTACCCAGCACGAGGGCAAATCTGCTCCTGAACAGGACCTCCCAGTCCAGCCTTTCATCCCAGTGGCACTGCTGTGCCTGTCCCTGTCCCACAGACACCCCTGGTGCCTTTCACTCTCTGCTGGGCTCCTGTGCCCCTGCTCCCATCTGTAACACCACCCAGCTACTGGAATTCACTTTGCTGGGCACTGTGGTGGACACTCAAGGACCTTAGAGAGAGGAGACAGAGGAAAGTTGCACACTCACTGGGCTGGACACACAGCCTGGTCCCTGTGCCAAAGGTCAGTGGCTTGCCAAGGCCAGTTCCATACTCACACAGCATTTCCTGCCATGGCAAAAACCCAACGAGCCAGGCCACAGCAGCTCCTCTGTGAGCAGAACCTGGACCAGCAGAGCAAAAGGCAAAAGTTTCCCCAGAGGTAAGAGCTGCATCTGCTGAGAACTGATGAGCACAAGGGAGTGTCCCTGCAGGGAGCATGGAGCAGTGAGGAAGAGGAGTGTTTGGGGAGGACTTCTCCCTGCAGTTGCAGGAAGCTATAACTGAGGCAGCTGCTGATTCTTTTTGGAGAAAAATAAACCCCCAGCAGCCACTGCCCTGGCATGGAGGCTCCTGCTCTGTCCTCTCACAAGGAGAGCTAACACCAAGAGAGGAGGCCCCTAAATGATGAGCAATCAGCATAAGGGAGTGACAATGAGACTTTAGTGACTGTTCCACAGCCAGCACAGACTGACCTGCCCAGCACTGCTCTCTCAGGGTGTCTCCCTACCTGGTTTCACCTTCAGTTGTGTCCCACTGCCAAAGGTGACATCCCAGCTGGATGCTGCACTCACAGTGACACATCCCCTAACACAAACCACAGGCAGCTTCTGGCCCAGACAAGGCTGTGCAGGGTTCCAAAGAGATCAAAGGGCAAAACTCTGCTCACCCTTTGACTCCAGATGCAGGTGCCTGTCTGGTTCCAAGCCTCTGCCCTCTCTAGAGCAATGCAGATAGAAACTATCCTGAGATGTCTGCAGAAGGAAGCCAGGCCCCTGGCCCTCTGCACAGTGCAGTGGAAGCTCACTGGACAGTTTCAAGGGGAGCAATGTTTTGCCCCAGGCAGAACAGCAGAATCCCAGACTTGCATTTGGAATGCAGAACAACTGCTGCAATGTACCTGAGCTCATCCTTAGCTTTGTGCCTTTCCCAAAGCTCAGGTTCCACTTGTCCCACAGGAACAAGCCTCTAGACAAACACTGTCACAGGGAGCAGGCTCAGCCTTTGAGAGCACACTGCTGGGCAGAGCCAGCTGCCAGCAAACCTCCACCACTCTCACCCCGGTGGCACTGCTGTGCCTGTCCCTGTCCCACAGACACCCCTGGTGCCTTTCACTCTCTGCTGGGCTCCTGTGCCCCTGCTCCCATCTGTAACACCACCCAGCTACTGGAATTCACTTTGCTGGGCACTGTGGTGGACCTTAGAGGGAGAAGGCAGAGGAAAGTTGCACACTCACTGGGCTGGACACACAGCCTGGTCCCTGTGCCAAAGGCCAGCGGCTTGTAGCCACCTCCATGCTCACACAGCATTTCCTGCCATGCCAAAAAGCTCAACGAGCCAGGCCACAGCAGCTCCTCTCCCCAAGCCTCTGCTCAGCCATGACAAGATTGGGATGGGCAGCAGAAGGGCAAAAGAATCTCAGGACCCAGCAGGACACAGTGCTGTAGGACATCCTTCACACAGAGCAGCTGGGACACTGGAGATGAGCTCTGGGGTCACTGCAGAGCACCCAAGCCAGAGCCCAGCCCTGCCTTTGGCCCTCCTGAGCAGGAAACCTTCCCCAGGCAGCCAGCACTGCTGGAGGCTGCAGCAGAGCAGCACTGCAGCAGCACTGCAGCAGAGCAGCCCCCACTGCTGCGCTCTTCTGCCCCAGCAGGGGCAGCTCCCACTCTACCCAGTGCAGCAATGCAGCTGCAGTGCCTGAGCTACCTCCAGACATCTCCTGGCACTCTCACCTACAGGAGGGTCCACAAATGGCATTCTGGTGCACAGTTCAGCAACCCTTCAGCAGAGCAGAGGACAAGCACTGAGGGCTGGACACGGCCAGCAGCAACCTACCCCAACCCTCACAGCTACAGATGACCGTGGCAGAAGATTTCCATCCCTGGGCAGGAGGCTTCAGGAGCCTGCTCTGTTTCTCTGGAAGGCAGAGAGCAGCAGTGGGCAGGAGGGAGCTGAAGGAGTGTGTCCAGCAGCCTTGTTCAATCAAGGTCTTTGCTGCTACCAAAGCAAAGCAAAAAGCCCCACAGATGGAACCCATCTCCCTCCACTTCACTCTGCTTCATGGCCACAAAACTGTTCCAAGTGGAGCAGGAAAAGGCTCTGGAACTTACTGGGAGCTACCCTCAGCTGTGTGCCTCCTCCAAAGACTGGTTGCTGTAAGTTGCTCACACAGTGTTTGCTCTCACAACAAAATCCCTGTGACCACAGCTGCCCTGCACTGGCTTCTTCCTCCTCGAGCTGCACACTCCTGGCTGGCACTTCCCTCCCAACTGCTGCTGCTGGGCATATCCCTTCCAGCTCTGGCAGAGATGACCCAGGGGAGCACTGGCACAGCCTCCTCCTGGGTGTCACAGAGTGTCTGCTGCCCTGCCCAAAGGGGCACACAGGACAGCTGCTGTGGCAGGCGATCAGACAGGGACATTGCTTTCAGCCCTAGGCTCTTCTGTGCCCTTGCAAGGAGCTTTCTCCCCTTCCCACAGACAAACCTCTTGCCCAGACCTCTCCTCCCACAGCAGATGGAAGCTTCCCCACTCGCGGGGAGCCGACACAGGAAGGCTTCTCACAGTTGTCACCTTGACATTGTGGCCTTGGACATTTCTGTGCTGCCCTGCACAGCTCAGAAGCAGCTTTGGCAGGACTCAGCAGGCAGCACAGGTAGCTCTATCCCAGCTCCAAACGGGCATCTGGGCCCTTGGGCACTCACAGCACAAACACCACCACACCAACCCTCTCATCTCCCCGGGGCAGGGCACCTTGCCAGCCAGGCAAGGGGGCACTTGCCCCACACCCGAGCTGGCCACACTCAGCTCTGCTCCAGCCAACCACAGTGCCATGGAAGGCTGCACTGCAGGCACCCTCACAGCCTCTGATGCAGAGCAGGCATCTCAGGGGTGCAAGGGTGAAACCAAAGGGTGAACAAACTCCAGCACCACCATCCCCATTGGCAGAGAGGAGCCTGGAGCAGCAAGGGCAGGCTGGGGACTCACTCACAGGGCTGCACAGACACTCTGGTGCCTGCGCCGAAGCTCAGCTGGTAGCCAAAGCCATAAACCCCACCGTGCTTCCTGCCCTCACAAAAAGCCCTGACCCCCCCCCCCCCCCCCCCCCAGGCCTCTGCCAGCCCTGATGTGCCTGGGCAAGAGCAGGTCCTGCCTGGCTGGCTCCTGCACTGACTGCTCGCTGTGCTCTGCAGCCAGCAGGAAGCAGGCAGGAGGAGAGAGCAGGGAGTGGAGAAGCAGAACCAAACCTACTTGGCAGAACTTGCAGCTTGGTCCCTGCCCCCAGGTGCAGCTTTCCGATGTTGGTCACACAGTGCTCCACAGCCCAGCAAGAACCCAGGGCTCAGCCTCCCCTTCCCCTCCCTGGTCCCCTTCTGAGAGCAGGAAGAGGAAGCCCTTGGACAGGGACAGCCTTTGCCTGGGGAACTGCAGCACAGAGTAAGGGAAGCTGCAAGCTCAGGGAGGACTTTCTCAGGCTGCTCTGACAGCAGCAGCCACAGCTGGCTCTGGGGTTTTTCAGAGGGACACAAGGGACAGGCCCTGGCTGGCTGAGCAAAAGGAGAGAAGCACAGAAGCTGGGGAACAGCAGAACCTGAACCCAGAGCAGGCATTCCCAGAACTTTCTGTCTGCCCTCAGTGATGGAACAGGTTTCATCCTGAGAAGGCAGAGCTCACAGCTGAGCCACAGCTGAAGTATTTACTGCACTGAATGCTCCCCTCAGCAGC
>WBNM01026452.1:0-16240 GCA_013399055.1 Ramphastos sulfuratus
ACTCTGAAAGGTGAGAAGCTGGAAAAGGCCTTTAAGGAGCTATTTTCTTACCTGCTGACAATAGGTGAAAAGAGCCAGAGGTTGCTCATGATGAGATTGAGAGGAAACCTGAACTGAGTGGGAGAAACAAGAGCAGAAATCAGAAAGTTTTCAGGAGGGCAGTGCCAGTGACTTGGCTGCCATTAAATCATTTCAGCAATTAGCTGGGAGCAAGGTCAGCTTCAGTCTCTTCCTTTCTAGGAACTGTGTCACTGTGCTCTCAATGCATTTGCTGGGTTACTATTCACTTACTAATATGAAAATCTGAGCATGAACTCACAGCTCTTTCCTCACCTCTGATGCAAGGTGCTCCATAGTCAGGAGTTCTGGCCCTTGGCCAAAGAGATTGCGCAAGGGATTCTGCTCCAGCCTGCAGCAAAGCAAAAAGCAACACTTGGAATCTAATAAACCAAAGAATCTCTGCCTATTGGTGCTCCAAAAAGCTGGATGGAATTGGATTCTAAGATGCACATCACATTTTCCTCTCCTGAGCAGCACCATGACACATTTCAATGGCTGGGGAATGGCTGAGAGCAGCCCTGAGGAACAGGACCTGAGGGTCTGGGGTGATGAAAAGCTCAAGATGAGGCTGCAGTGTGAGTGCAGCCCAGACAGCAACTGTGTGCTGGGCTGCAGCAAGAGCAGTGTGGGCAGCNACAGGCATGTTTGTGGCTGTCCCCTCCCTGGAGGTGTTCAAGGCCAGGCTGGAAGAGGCCTTGAGCAACCTGTGCTAGTGGGAGGTTGGAACTGAGCCTAGGGGTTTGGAACTGGATGACCTTTAAGGTCCCTTCCAACCCACACCAGTCTATGAATCTATGTAATATTTGATTTAGCCAGTCACATCCTGACTTGGCAGCATGCTTATTGGCTTGGATAATTCCCCACTGGAGGTAGCAGGGATGTGCAAAAGAATAAATTCCAGAGCAGTTCTGCAAGCCAAGCAATCAAAGCAATCTCTGTCACTTTAGAGCAAATGATGCTAAGAAGTGTGGCCAGCAGGTTGAGAGAGGTGATTCTCCTCCTCTACTCCACTCAGGTGAGACTCCACCTTGAGTACTGCATCCAGTTCTGGAGCCTCTAGAAGAAGAACATAGATGTGCTGGAAGGTGTCCAGAGAAGGCCCATGAGGATGAGCACAGGGCTGGAGCTGATCTGCTATGAGGAAAGATTGAGGGAGTTGGGGCTGTGCAGTCTGGAGAGGAGAAGGCTCTGAGGTGACCTTCTTGTGGCCTTTCAGTATCTGAAGGGGGCTACAAGAAAGCTGGGGAGGGACTTTTTAGGCTGTCAGGGAGCGATAGGAGAGGGGGGAATGGAACAAAGCTGGAAATGGGTAGGTTCAGACTGGAGGTTAGGAAGAAGTTCTTCAGCATGAGGGTGGTGAGAGCCTGGCAGGGGCTGCCCAGGGAGGTGGTGGAAGCCTCATCCCTGGAGGGGTTTAAGGCCAGGCTGGATGAGGCTGTGGCCAGCCTGATCTAGTGTGAGGTGTCCCTGGGCATGGCAGGGGGGTTGGAACTGGCTGATCCTTGTGGTCCCTTCCTCTGATTCTGTGATTCTAAGACACCAAAGCTGCAGCAATTGTTGTGGGTTTAAAGAATCAAGTGACCCTAGGAACACCTGAAAAGACACTTCAGGCACTTTTTGTTCCCTGTGCTGGGGTTTGCATTTCTGGCCTTCAAAGTGAGCTATAAATTCCTTCTGTAAATAGATAAAGGGAATTTGCAAGACTCTAAATACAAATATCAAAGAAGAAAGTCACCTATCAGTGATTTAGGAGTCTGCTTGGCTGGCTTTGATGTTAGGTGATGCAGAAGCTCTCACCTGGACATGGCTGCTGCAAGAATGCCAATACTTGTCTCCTTAGGAGGGACAGATGAATGTCCTGGCTCTTTGTCCACAGTGAAGTTCAGTGTTATTGAACCCTTTTCTGTGATGGCAATTCTGGGCAGTGATAAATAAATAACTGATTAATGCAACTCCAAACACACAGGTATAGACTGCAAATAAAAAGAGTTCTTCTGCCTGTTTTCAGTGCTATAAAAAAAAAAAAAATCAAACAAAGCAGCAGCAACAACAAATCCTTCACACAGCCCTTAGGTGTCTGGAGGGGCACTGCTCCACTGAGCAGGCTCTAAGGCAGACAATTAACACACTTCACTGGCTAAGAGGAGCATTCTGCTGTGCTGGACAGCAAGCAAAACCTCAAGTCCCTTTGCTTGCACTCTAGCAACAGCAGCACTGTCAAATGACTGGAAAACATTTGGTTGATATTACCAAGGTCAGTTCTCCCAAATTAATGAGTGAAAATGCATCATTTGCATTGTAGGCAGTTGTGTTGTCTTACTTACAGAGCTACTGGCTTCTGCACTCCTGCAATGATGCCATCCAGTATTGCACTTCCCTCATCGAGTACAAAGGAGAGTTTCACTCCTCTGGCTTCCAGCAGAGCTGCAATCTTCACAGCTCCCTTCCAACCAGACACCTGTGAGAAGGTGGAGAGGGATTCCTGCAGTCAGAGGAACTAAGCAGATGAAAGCATAGCAGCAGGAAAGATCTTGCTGGTGACAGAGATCACTGCTACAATGCAAACGATGGAAGGTAAGTGCAGAGTCCTGCACATGGGGAGGGATAATAAACAGCACCAGGACAGGCTGGGAGGTGATCTGCTGGAGAGCAGCCCTGTGGAGAGGGACCTGGGAGTGCTGGGGGAGAACATCCATGGGGCAGCAATGAGCCCTGGTGGCCAAGAGGGACAATGGGATCCTGGGGGGCATTAAGAAGTCTATGTCAAACAGATCCAAGGAGGTTCTCTTCCCCCTCTACTCTGCCCTGCGGAGACCTCATCTTGAGTACTGCCTTNAACAGCTCTGGAGCAACCTGCCAACAAAAGATTCCTCCTGACAAAATTCATTGGAGCTCCTGAAGCAGCAGAGTTTGTATCCATGCTGAGGAATGCTCTCATTCACCAGCCACTGCTTGTGGCTTTGAATCCTTCTAGCTCTCAGACACAATGATACCTCAGAGCTAGAAACTCCACACATGAGTCATTTCAAAGAGGTTTTCATTACAACTATTAACAATCCTTCATCTCTGCATCCTGGAAGTGAATAACCAAAACCCCCTCACCTGTCTTTTTATCATTCAGTGGGCACCAGAGGAGTGGAACATTTTTATTAGCTCCTCCTGAGTGTTTGGAACAACCAGGTAAAATTTTAATCTTTAATGGCCATTAAAGTGTGCTGTACATCCTCCAAAATGGGCCTCCTGCTGCCCTTTCCAGGCAGAAAAGAATTTGAACTAACCCTCTGCTGTGCTTTTTGCTCTTTGCTCATCACACCAAATCCTTGGTGTCACTTAAAGCCAAACAATCAATATGTAACTACCTGTGCCTGACCCAGCATCTACCCACAGAACCAAGTGAAGCAGGAGACATTTCCCAGCTAAACAGTGTTAAAAATTAAGCCTTCTGCCATACGTGAGGAACACAAACAACAATGGCTCAGGTTGGAAGGAACCTCTCAGATCATCTGCTCCAACCTCCCCACCATGGGCAGGGACCCCTCTCAATTAGACTCAGCTGCTCAAGGCTTCATCCAACCTGGCCTTGAACACCTCCAGGCAAGAGGCAGCCACAACCTCCTTGGGAAACCTGTTCCACAGTCTCACCACCCACACACTGAATTTCTTCCCAAGATGCAGCCTAACCCTGCTCTCCCTCAGCTTCAAACCATTCCTCCTTGTCCTGCCTCTAGACACCCTCAGGAAGTCTCTCTGCAGCCTTCTCACAGGATCCCTTCAGGTGTTGGCAGACAGCTCTAAGGTCCCCCCACTCTTTTCTCTCCAGGCTGTACATCTCCAGCTCCCTCAGCCTGTCCTCACAGCAGAGGTGTTCCAGCCCTTGGATTATCTTTGTAGCCTCCTCTGGACTCACTCCCAGCAGCTCTGTGTCCTCCTTATGCTGAGGACACCAGAACTGGATTCAGTATTTGAGGTGGGGTCTGAGTAGGGCAGAATCCTCTCTCTTACCCTGCTGGCCACATTCTTCTGGATGCAGCCCAGCACACAGCTGCCTTCTGGGCTGCATGAGGGCCCTGCTGGCTTCTGGGGAGCTTTCTATCAATCAATCAAACATCCCCAAGCCTCTTTTCTTCAGGGCTACTCTTAACCCACTCTGCACCCAGCCTGGATTTGTGCCATTTGAATGAAATGAAAGCAAATACCTCTTCATCATGTCCAATGCCAATATAGAAAGACCTGTTGGGTCTGTAATTTCTTCTCAGCAAAAATTCTACAGCTTGCAGAATACCCTGCAGGAAAAAAAAACCAAAAAACCACAAAACAGCAGAAAGTATTGCACTTGGTATCAGGAAGGAGAAAGGAAATGATGCAATGTAAGGTAGAAGACATCTGATGCATTCACAGCCTTTAAGGGGCCTTTGTCCTGGTGACAGTGAAGCTTTTATTTCTACAGCTCCTCCTGATGATAATTCCTCCTACCCCTTGCAATGTTTTGGATCAGTAATGCTGAAGATTGTGTACAGACACCAAACAGTGGAGGCTTGTTCTTGGTGCTGCTGTAGTTGGTGCTAAACTGCACAGGAAGCATGAGAGAGTTCTAATTTTCCATGGAATTCCCTGTTCCATGCACACCTCAGCTCTGAGCTACCAAGCAGTGTCTGTCATACAAAATGAGCCCAGAGGACTGAAACAGAGTGAGACAATCTGAGGGATGAGAACTGAGATCTACCACTTACTGCTATCAGTCCACCTCACCTCTTGGGTTTTATTCAATTTAAGCTTGTTCATTCTTTACAGGAGAAGAAATTCTCTCCCCTCTATCTTCTCAGCAGCTGTTTTTGCAGTGTTCACTGAAACTGTGGATTTTTAGTGTCCATTTGAGGAATTATTTGTGCAGTTCATTAAATCATGGAATCATCACAGAATGGTTTAGATTGGAAGAGACCTCTGAGATCATTTACTCCAACCTCTCTGCCATGGGCAGGGACAGCTCTCCATTAGACTCAGCTGCTCAAGGTCTCATCCACAAGCTCTGCTCAGTGACAGGACAAGGGGCAACGAGTGCAAGCTGGAGCAGAGGAGCCTGAGGGCTGCTCTCTTTGATGCTGATAAAGATGTGCAGGGAAGGCTCTGCTCAGGGATGTCCAGTGATAGGACAAAGGGCATTGGGGGCAAGTAGAGCAGAGAAGGTTCCATAGGAACAGGTCACCCACCATGGTTGTGTTTCAGGGTGGTTTGGATGTGGTGCTTGGGGATATGGTTTAAGGTGAAGCTTGTAGAGTAGGGTTCTAGGTTGGACTTGGTGATCCTGAGAGGCTTTGCCAACATGGGTGTTGCTGTGAAAAGGGAAAACTTTCTGATTGTGAGGGTGCTGGAGCCCTGGAGCAGGCTGCCCAGAGAGGCTGTGGAGTCTCCTTCACTTGGAGACATTCAAAATCCACCTGGATCTGTTCCTGTACAACCTGCCCTGGGGTGATCCTGCTCTGGCAGGGGGCTGGACTGGATGATCTTTTGAGGTCCCTCCCAACCTCTAATACTCTGTGAAATAGGGACATGGGGGAACATTCTATCAAATTCCAAGAGAAGAGATTCCTCCCATCTGGCTTTTCCAGGCCTTGCACCTCTCAGAAAGGACATTACCCAGCAGACGTACTATGGCAGAGTTTTTGTTATCCAGAGTTCCTCGTCCATAGATGAAACCTTCATGCTCTGCAGCTGAGAAAGGAGGGAAATCCCAGCCCTCTGGGGGAGCAGGCACAACATCCAGGTGTGCAAGCAGCATATAGGGCATCAACTCAGGGTTAGAACCCTCAACAGTAAAGAGGTGGCTGTATTGGCCAACAATTTCATGCCGAATGAACTTGGAAGAGAATACAGCCGGGAAGACTGTTAAGGAAAGAATTAAAAACATGTGAAAAATTAACAACCATGTCCAATGGCAAACAGTCTACAGAGCAGTCATCTACTCAGCCTCAAGGGGAGCACTGGGAGTTAAGAGCAAGCACAACAAATTTGCTGCAGGAAGCAGATGAGCAGCTTTGTTCTCACAACTCTACCAAGCCACCTCCCTTCGTATTTCAGACTGTCCTCAGCCAGACCAGGAACTGCTGTTCAGTGCTGCAGGCAGCAGTGATGGGAGTGGCAAAAAAGAAAAAACTACACTGAAGTAGGCTGCTCTTGCTCTTTTTCTTCCTAGTGGCAGTCATTTAACCATCTCAAAGACCACAAGCCAACATTTGAACCTCCTCTGCTCTAGCTTTGACCATTGCATGCTGCTGCAGAGGTGATTTGGGTCAGTCCAGGCCTTTCTTGAGGTAAACCAAAATGAAAGTCTGCTCTATTTTATTCCAGTCTATGGTGGTGAACAAAAAGGGAAATCTGTTCTGTTCCACTCCAGAACCATAAACTGAGGTAAAATAGAAGGAAAGTCTGTTCCATTCTATTCCAAAATCACAAATTGAGGTAAAACAGAAGGAAACTCTGCTCTGTTCTATCCCAGAAGCATAAACTGAGGTAAACCAAAAGGAAATTATATTCTGCTCTGTTCCAGAGCCACAAATTGAGGTAAAACAGAAGGAAATTCTATTCTGCTCTGTTCTGGAACCATAAATTGAGCTAAAACAGAAGGCAAATCTGTTCCACTCTATTTCAGAACCATAAACACTCTCTTTTGTATGTTTGCAGGAAATAAAATGGAGCAGCAGAGATGGCAAAGAATGAAAGCTTTACCTTTCTGAATGTAGTTCCCAAATTCTGCCATGGCAGTTGTGTTCAAGTCCTCTGGAGACACAGAAACAGTCGGGATCTTGATAGCACCTTTGATGAAATAGGAAAGAGGCACCAATTAACACTGAAATCAATCCACCTGTGCATTGCATTTCAGCAGGGAAAGCAAGGGGTTTTGCATCCCCTGAGTGTATTCCAGGCTCTAAAGATGATTTCACACCACAGGAAGAGCTGCCACCATGAAAAGGGGCTTAGCGACTTGAGCATAGCTGCGTGCATGCCGCACACCACATCTGCCTTCCAGTTTCAGCCAAGGTTATTTCTCTAGCTACCTAAACCTCCATTTCAAGGGTTGAGTGATGCTGTTAGAAATGCTACTGCCCAGAAGCAGCTGCATTTTGTTAGGGTGACCTGATTCCTCCTAGTCACAAACTAGTTTGGCAGCTGAGTTGGCAGTTCACATGGATTTTTTTTTTTTCTTTCTGAGTCAGGCTGTGATGGCAAGATTGTTTTAACACCTCCTTTCACACTACTCTAACCTATCAAAATACATAAACAGGGCTTTTGCTGGTCTTTCTGGTCTGCTCTGTCATTCAAAGTCAGACACAGCTGCTCTCCAACACAGAATGGTTCAGGTTGGAAGGGACCTCAGAGATCATCTCCTCCAACCTCCTGACAAGGGCAGGGACACCTCCCAGTTAGACTCAGCTGCTCAAAGCCTCACCCAGCCTGGCCTTGAACAGCACCAAGGAGGAGGCATCCATGACCTCTCCAAGCAGCCTATTTCAGAGTCTCACTACCCTCATACTGAAGAACCTCATCCTAAGATCCACTCTAATCCTACTCTCAGAATCACAGAATTAACCAGGTTGGAAAAGACCTCTGAGATCATCGAGTCCAACCTATCACCTAACCCTTCTAATTAACTAACCCATGGCACTAAGTGCCTCAGCCAGCCTCCTCTTAAACACCTCCAAGGATGGGGACTCCACCACCTCCCCGGGCGTTTCTGTGAAGAACTTCTTCCTAACATCCAACCTAAACCTGCTCTGGCACAGCTTTAGACTGTGTCCTCTTGCTCTGTTCTCTCCCCCAGCTTTGTATCATTCCCCTTTGTCCTCTCTCAAGAACCCTTTATTAAAACTCCCTCTGCAGCCTTCCTCTAGCATCCCTTCAGGTAGTGAAAGGTAGCTCTAAAGTCCCCTTGAAGCCTTCTCTTCTCCAGGGTGAACAACTCCAGCCCCCTTAGCCCCAGTCACAGCTGCCTTCCCTAAAAGCAGCCATCAGGTGAGGTTACAGATCCATTTAAAGGCTGTGTTTGTTATTTAAAGAAGAAACACACAACTAAACACCTCCTGTATGCCTGCCTTTTCCCATTAAACCCCTATGCACACAGAACTTGCTAAGCAATAAATTTCACCAGCCAGCAACGTGTGGCATCTATGGAACCCAACCCCTCTGCCTCAACAGCCCAGGACTATGTTATCACTTCCGGCCAGACTGTGGCAAGGTCTCAGCCCCAACAACCATCCAGCAGGGGCACAGAGATGTCTGACAAACTGCAGTCGCAGGCTGCCTGCCCTGTATGAGAGAGGAGCACTAAGGAAACCACCTTATACAGGGCCCTTTATCAGACAACCCAAACACTCTATCACTTGTCACAGGCAGGCTGCCTGCAGCGTGCAAGGTCTCAGCTCCAACAACCATCCAGCAGGGGCACAGAGATATCTGTCTGGCAAACTGCAGTCGCAGGGTGCCTGCCCTGTATGAGGAAACCACCAAGGAAACCACCACGGGAAGAAAGCAGGCTTCAGGAAAACGAACTGGTTCCTTCCAAGGCGAAAACACTCAAGGCAGCGTCACACAACCCCAGCACGGTGAGGACTGGAAGGGCCCTCTGGAGATCATCCAGAGATCTGGAGATCATCCAGTCCAACTGCTACAGCAGGGCACCCACAGCAACTTGCCCAGCATCGCAATGGCCAGAGGGTTTGGGGTCTCTGCAGAGGTGACTCCACGACCTCTTTGGGCAGCCTGCTCCGGAGCTCCAGCACCCTCAGCAGTTTTTTCATATGCTCTCCGCTGCTGCTCCACTCGCGCCCATGTCCCACGGCCGGCCCCTGATTCACCCCCTGCGGAAAGGCCGCCCCAGCCACCACGGCGGGGAAACAGTGCCAGCAACAAGCCCCGAACCGGGGCTGCAATGGACATACAGGTTGCAGGTCTCTGGGAAGAGCCGAGGGGCCGGGAGGGTGGCTGAGCCCGGCCGGGTCCCCTCACCTCGCAGCGACTCCTTGAGCTCCAGCCGCTCGCCGGCACTGAAAGCGGCGGTGCCGCCGCGCCGGGCCCACAGCCGCGGGATGGCCGGGGCTCGCAGGATGTAGGCGCGGAGGAACACGGTGCCTACCAGCACCAGCACGGCCACGCTCAGCCCCAGACCCGCGGCCCACGCCGCTGCCCGGCGTCCCTTCCAAGCCGCCATCCCCAGAGGACTTCGGCCGCCGCTACCGCGCTGAGCAAAGGGGCGTGGCCGAGAACAAATCGTCACGTGGCCACGGGGAGAGTGACCAATGGGATGCTTGGGCCCGCCCCGTCCGCGGGGACTTCTGGGAGTTGTAGTCCCGCCCCGTGGCACAGTTAGGATGGCGGCGCGCGGCGGCCTGGGTGCTGTGTGCGCAGGGAAATCGCCTTTGTGTTGTCTCGAGGAGGCATTTAAGAGCGGTGCGAGTGGTGTCTGGTGCCCGCGGCAGCTGGCAGTAGTGCGATGGCCTGGGGCCTCCCGAGAGCATCACAGGCTGTCAGGGGTTGGAAGGGACCCAAAGAGATCACCCAGTCCAAGCCCCCTGCCACAGCAGGACCAGACAATGCAGCTCAGGGCACACAGGAACACATCCNCTGGAGCAGAAGGGGAGGAGAACCTGCTAGACCCCCTCTCCTTAATGCCCCCCAGGATCCCATTTGCCCTCTTGGCCCCCAGGGCTCATTGCTGCCCCATGGATGTTATCCACCAGCACTCTCAGGTCCCTCTCCACAGGGCTGCTCTCCAGCAGATCACCTCCCAGCCTGTCCTGGTGCAGTCTATAATTCCTCCCTAGACACAAGACTCTGCACTTGTCCTTGTTGAGTCCCACTTGGTTGCTTTTTTCCCAGTTCTCCAGTCTGTCCAATTCTCTCTGGATGCCTACCAGAACCTTGGTGCTGTTCTGAAATTGATGGGATCCTTGGAGTGGGATAAATGGGTGCCCGTGGGGAGTGACCACTCCCTGGGCTTGCTGAGGCCACAAGTTAGGTAGGAGGATGCTGGTTAGGCAGGACCAGGTCAAGCTAGGCATGGTGGTGTGCCCTGGGGTGTGCCAACCCTCCTCTTATGTAGGTTTAAATCCAGCCCTACTCTTGTGAGGGTTTAAATCCAGCTGGATTGCAAAATCCATCTCTGCTTGCCTGGCTTCACCGCAGAGCATGGTGGAAAATTGGTTCTTCTCTCCTTTACAGCTCTCCTGTACTGCATTTGAAGGTTTATCTCATCTTCCCATGGCATAAACCCTCCCATGGTGCCTAATACCAGATTGGAGCTGCTGTGGACAGCCTGCTTTTGAATCAGCAGAAGGAGCAGATGATTGTTTGCACATTCTTTATTATCAAAAAGGAAAAAAAAAGAGGACAAAACCAACATTAAATTAAATAAATTACATTTCTGAGCTGGTTATACATCATGCACTTAGCAAGGAAGGCTTCAAAGCCATTACACATCAATGTCATCAATGTCACTGGGATCTTAAAAGCAGTAAAGGGACACTGGAAATAAGTTTGGTTTTTGGTTTTTTTTTTCTACCCCAGTGTAAATTTGAACTTTTCTAACTCCCTTTCCTGGACACTGGGAAATGAAGGCTTTGAACTTGGCCACTTTGTGCCTCCAGCCATGCAGTTTGCCCACAGACTGCGCTGTGATTCCAGAAATGAGGTTCTCCTTCTCCCTGGGTCACCAGCATGGGGGTCCCTGCTGCTCCTTTCCAGCCACCTCTGTTGCCATCCCATCCCTTTTGCTTGTAGGAACTCCAAAAAGCCAAATCTGTTTTTCATCCATGATCTGTTGCTTCTGAGCCTTCCTGCATTTGTCCTGTCAGGCCCCAGGGCTGTGAAATCAGCCTCCTATAATTAACACTGAATGAAGAACTGGAAGTGAGGATGTTCCTTGTTTAAAGTGATACCACCTCAGAGATCCAGAAATATTGATCAGCTCCTGAAGGAGATTTCTTGTTCCATTGCCCCAGCTTCTTGCTTTTTGCCAACAAGCCAGTGAAAGGAGCACAAAAGACCCCAAGTAATCACCCTCAAAGGTAATTTAAGAGGATTAATCTCTTGATTTTAGCTTATAGAACAGGCTACACATGGCTCTGGGAAAAAAAAATAAAATCACTGTTGTTTAAGATTAAAAATAAGTAATAATCATTAGTAGTTTGGGTTTTGTTTTTTTTTCCTTTTGGTAACTAAGCTCCTTTGGTTTTATTACTCTCTCCTGCACCACATAATCAGAAACTGAGGTAGAGAAATGATGACTTAGTTAATGAAATGTTATATAAAAACCAAGCTGGCAGGGCTGTGCTCTTATTTCCTTTCAGGTTGTCTAGCTCTGGATGGTTCCTGAAGCTCTGACTTCCTTAAAAATGAGACACCTGGGAGCTGTAAGAGAGCCCCCATTTTTTTTTCTCTCTCCCCAGGAAGCCTTCAAGCAACCTGGAAGAGAATGAGCTCAGTCTATGCACTTCAAAACTGTACACTTAAGGCTTGTTAAGAGCTTTAACATCTTAGAGTATTAATAAAACCAGAAATACCTTTAAAAAAAATATAATTTACTTCCATGATTAAGGCAACTCTTTATTTCTTGCATTTCTGGGAGGATAACAGACTTGGTCCAGTTTTGCTTCTGTTGCTCTTTTTCTTTTTGTCTCATTGACTCTTTGTGTTTTCAACCCTAGCACTGGAAATGCTTTCTAGGAAGATTTGCAATTCCAGACACCAGAAAATTGCTTCCATTGCAACTGAAGCCATACCAATGTGTGCCTTTATCTGCAGTTCATTTGGATTTTATAGCCTTCTCTTCATAAAAGCCACTTTAGGGGTTGAAATGAACCAAAGAAGGAAGGGTCCCTTTAACCCTTGGCTTACTCTTAGACCTTCCAGGCTTCATGTTGTCTGCTTGTCCTTACTGTTACAACATCAGCACTGGGTAAGAAGGGAAGGCATCAGAAAAGGAAACTAAAATAGCACTGAAATACAAAAGAATGTCAGGTTTGGGGAAATGATGAAGATCTCAGCTGTCTGTCTGTGGCTTAGTGAGGCAGGCTGTTTGCCTGGGAGGTAGATGGTCTTGGTGAGTTGGAGTGGACAACATCAAATATATAGCAGAGAATTGTAGGAGGGAGTTCTTTACAGTAAGGGTGGTGACACACTAGCACAGGATGCCCAGGGAGGTTGTGGCTGCTCCCTCCCTGGAGGTGTTCAAGGCCAGGTTGGAGGAGGCCTGGAGTGGCCTGTGCTAGTGGGAGGTGTCCCTGCCCATGGCAAGGGGTTGGAACTGGATGATCCTTGAGGTCTCCTTCCAAGTTTACCATTCTATGATTCTATAAGTATCAGATGCTCTGCAAGAGCTTTTTCTTGCTGCACAAGCAGCAAGTTTGAGAGCTTGTCACCAGGGTGGCACTTTGGGCTGTTCCCTTACTTGGCATAAAATAACCCTCAAATTTCAGTGGTACTGCTCTGGATCAATGACATCAGGAAAAGTCTGCAGAAAGGGCTTCCTGCCCTGGCCTTGAATGTGGGATCAAAATGATTTTGGGGAAAAAAAAAAACCATCTTTCCCTAAAGCACTCATCCATGGGCTGGACCTAAAGCTCTTTGTTGCTCCAGTCCTCAAGAAGATGGGAAGAGTCCATACAGCCTTGGGATGAATGCTCTTAATACCATGCACAGCCTCAGAGCCTTGCTGAAGCACAGTGGAAAGATCCCTAAAACACTTCAGAGGGGATTAGAGATGGGCCCTGGGTCTTTTGAGCAGATATTCAATGCATTAGAGCTGGACCTTGAGTCTTTTGAGCACACATCCAGTGCATTAGAGCTGGACCCTGAGTCTTTTGAGCAGATATTCAATGCATTAGAGCTGGACCTTGAGTCTTTTGAGCACACATCCAGTGCATTAGAGCTGGACCCTGAGTCTTTTGAGCAGATATTCAATGCATTAGAGCTGGACCTTGAGTCTTTTGAGCACACATCCAGTGCATTAGAGCTGGACCCTGAGTCTTTTGAGCAGATATTCAATGCATTAGAGCTGGACCTTGAGTCTTTTGAGCACACATCCAGTGCATTAGAGCTGGACCCTGAGTCTTTTGAGCAGATATTCAATGCATTAGAGCTGGACCTTGAGTCTTTTGAGCACACATCCAGTGCATTAGAGCTGGACCCTGAGTCTTTTGAGCAGATATTCAATGCATTAGAGCTGGACCTTGAGTCTTTTGAGCACACATCCAGTGCATTAGAGCTGGACCCTGAGTCTTTTGAGCAGATATTCAATGCATTAGAGCTGGACCTTGAGTCTTTTGAGCACACATCCAGTGCATTAGAGCTGGACCCTGAGTCTTTTGAGCAGATATTCAATGCATTAGAGCTGGACACTGGCTCTTTTGAGCACATATTCAATGCACTGGACCTGGACCCTGGGTCTTCTGAGCACGTAATGCACTGGGCAGGCTGAGTGATATGTGCACATAGCACCCAGTAACAATTCTTATTGCTGATTACAAACTCATCCTGTTAGCAAGAAAGAAAGACTGGAATGCAGACAATAGCCCTGCTAAGATCAAGTACCAGAGTCTTCAGGGTATCAGAAGCACAGCACTGGGGTGAGGCAGTGGGTTTTGAGATGCTGGGTCACAGAGATGTGCAGGAGTCCATGGAAGAGGGGCTGTGGGGACAGCAGGGGTGATGGCACACAGGGCAATTCAGGGGTTTGAACCTACTGGGCAGACACCCCAAAAGCTCAGTGCACATTTGAAAAGGTTGCCTTGCAAAGCTGCAGCTCTGCACCTTGGCAGAGCTGCTGTTGCTCGTGACTCACAGCCCTGGAAGGCTCTCAGAATTTGCTTGTGTTTCACTTCACCAGGAAAAGAGGGAAAAGAAGGAAGGGGCTGCCCGGATGAGGTGGTGCCTGCGTGGGCAGAAGGATGCAACTGAGTGAGACAAAAGAGAGCTCTTGGCGTTAATGAGTAATTGTCCCCGGCGCGGAGGCACCTGCCTTCAGGTGAACTTCTGTAATTAACGAGGTGGCATTTCCTGAGTTCCTGCTTCCCGAGATTTCTGTTGCCTGCTCCAGGGTCCTTTGCTCTGAATACCAGAAGTAGAGCAGGAGGGAGTGAGGAATTTATCAGTTCAAGAGGTGTGATAGCCTCTTGCTTTGCAAACTGATTGTATCCCCAGGTGGAAGCGCAGCTCTTCACGAAGGGATGGGAGAGAGGAGCCTGTTCAGGAGGGTTTGCCCACATGCTGATGCTCCCTCTGTGCTCACAGAGCTGTCTGGGTCTCTGAGTGGAACATGCTTCCAAACATCTCCTAAAGGATACAGAAGGCAGGCTGGGTTAGGGCTGATGCTGTGGCACCAACCCAGAAACACAGCTCGGCACTCACTCAGTCACCCAAAAAAAGGTCACCAGAAACTCCAGCCCTCCCCAGCCCTCCTCCACAGAGGCAACTGGTGGTGGGAAGGTTGCTCTGCTTCCAGCTCTGCCTGGGCAGCATGAGGAAGGTCAGATCTGGAAAGTATCTTCTTCCAGGGACCTGGCTTCAGTGCATGCAAAGTAGAAAGTCTGTGCTGGAAGCCTGACTGCTGACCCTTCTTTCGGCCTTGAGCTAAATCTGGTTCTCCAAGTTCATCCCAGTGGGTGGAGGCTACAGACCTGGGTGTGAACTTGAGTTCTGTGGCCCAGAATGGAGGAAAGGATTCCCTCATGGGCTAGCCTAGGAGCTCCTTCATCCAGGTCCCTACCAGAGCTCACAGCAGGGATGTGAAATGACTTTTGCAGCTCACTTCTCAAGCGTTCCTACTGCACTTTGCCTGGCAGCGGTGCTGGGGACTTCCCATCTAACCCATCCCAACCACGACTTCTGATTGCCACCTGATGCCCACAGCTGAAGAAGTGACCCCTGGCACTAAGGACTAACCTCCTCCAAGTTCTTGAAGTCTGCACTGCTTTCATCCACAGACTCATCGTAGATGGAGAGCTCTGTCTGATTCGGCTTCTGTGCAGGAAAGAATCAAATCCACGAATAAGCAGAGTGTGCAGGATGGAAAGGACTGAAAGCAGCGACTCAGGCAGGCTCAGAGCATCACACACAGGCTCCAAGGGAAATGCCCAGGAGGAAGGGGCACAGGAGGAGTCCTGTTTCAGTTGTTTTTCACCTCTGGCTGACCTGGCACTTAGCATATCTCTCTGCTGAGATACCAGATGCCTTCTGCTCATGAACTAGCACTGACCTGGTTCCACCTCCACTTATCATGCAATAAACTGACCCATATTGGAGGGAATAGCCTCTCTGACCCTGTGCCATTAGCACGTGCCATGGCCTGCTTTGGCCTCTTCTCCTCCCACCAAAAGGAGACACTCAGGGATGCTGGGGCTGTTTGAGGATGGGGCATGTGCTGTGCTGTGCTTTGCTTTCATTTCCGAGGGCCAAATTCTGCCTTTCTGTGCAGCTGTGTGTTCCAGCCAGCACCAAAGGGAGGGCACAGCTCTTTTGGCTTCTGCAGGCTGGGACAGCATCCATCTCCAAGTTAGGGGGTTGCAGAAGACATTTCACAGAATCACAGAAACATCTAGGCTGGCAAAGCCCCTCAGGGTCACCAAGTCCAAGCTAGAACTCTACTCTACAAGATTTGCCTTAAACCATATCCCTAAGCACCACATCCAAACCACCCTTAAACACAATTACACTCCTGAATTTCCATTGAACTGAGTTGGGGCTTGGCCCATACATGAGAATCAGGGCATGAAATATTTTGTTGGATTTAGACCTTTACCACCTGAGATAAACAAGAGCCTTTATTAGGTGCAGTATTGAGTTGTTGTTTTCCCTTTGTGCTGACGCAGCCCTGTGAGCCTAATGGCACAGGAGTGTGAGCTGGGGAAAGGCTGGGGAGCAGATTTACCTCTTCTAGGATGGGAGGGTGGACAACTTCTTTGATGTTTGCCAGTGCAAACAGAACAGCATCATGAATTGTCAGGAAGATGTGACTTCGGTCCAGGCCTCCTTCCTCAAAGACCCCTCCTGTGCTAATGTCATTGTACACCTGGGCTGGAGAAAGGAGAGGCAGCTGAGCAAGAAAGAAACCAAAGAAGCTTTTGAAGGTCTGTGTGGCTGGGAGTGGTCCTCTGAGCTAAAGCAATGTTGAGATCACAGGCTCACAGGATGT